>JAQZBX010054414.1:0-18654 GCA_029593785.1 Cabassous unicinctus
TCCTTTCTCCTCCTGAAATTACTCCAATTCCTCCTTCAAGGCTCAGTACAATTTAAAGCTCCCTTGTGAAGCCATCACTAACCTACACAGAATGAGTCCATACTTTTTGATCCACTTCACCAGGATTACAGAGCCACCTCAGGATATTGGATATACTCATTTCTATGTCTATTACCCCATTTAGATGTATTTTCCTTAAAAAGAGGAAAAAAGTCTTACTCATTTCTTTATTCCCAAAATAATATTTAGAGCTCATCATGAAGTAGTTGATGAATAAACATTTGTTGAATGATGAAAAGTAAAAAAATGAATGGATATGTTTAAACAGATACTTTTAACAATTGTAGATAATAATAAGTGAAACAAGGAAAAATATTGCTGCGACAAGGAAGACCCAAGAGTGAGTGGTCAGAGGAGACAGATTGGAAAAAGAACATATTTTAGTGTATTTGCTATCTATTTCCACTCAGACTTTTTAAGAAGGCAAGACTTTGTGTTTTAAGCTTTCTCTATGGTCATAACCTGTTGATGTTCTTAAAGCTCCTACCAGTAAAAGGGATCCATGGAGCCAAAATACATTACCCCAGCACCTGTGAAGATTCTGTAACTCACCCTGAAATTATCAAGGCAGAGTCCAAGTTCACCTATGCAGACTCTTTCTTGAATGATGAATGAAATTTGAAGCTCAGCTCCCAGAAAGAAAAGGGTGATGGAGCCACTCATGAAGTCTCTTGAAGACAAAATTGTGCTTTCTCTTCACTAGAGATTGGTAAAGTAGAATTGATATAGTGAAGGGGAAGCATTTAGAGTTTTTGAGCAATTAGGGATTCCATTCCCATAAGCCACATTAATGAAGTATTTTCTTGTCTCAATAGTCCCTGAGATATTTACAACTCTGGAGATAAGAAAGGAAAGCAAAATGCAAACTTGTGCCAGTTTGGTCCCTTGTGACATCTTTGGAGGTCCATGTTCATTTCTTATCCCTGTGAACACCTACCTCCCAGGAGGAGGTCACTTCTCTTTAGGTGGGGACTCTAGTATTGCCAGGTTTCCCATGTTTTCCTTGTTGCTGATTCTGGATAAAGATTCTGGATACATTAAAATATACTATGTCTCTGATCTGTCTCTTCTGGAGTTGGCTGTCATGAATGGAGCCACCCTCTCTCAAGAAGATTTCCTCTTGTCTCACTGTTTCTTCTTTCTCCCCCATAGTTAGCAATATCTGTTCAACTCATACTTCCATTTGTTTTCTTGGTCACTCAACAAATATTTATTCAGCAATACTGTAAGGTAAACCCTAAACTACTTTCTGGGAATGGAGAGGGGTGTAAGGAACTGTATTTCCTTACAAACAATTCACAGTCTAAACAATCCAAGAGACAAGGATGTAAATAAATATAATCCCTAAGGGGGTACTGCAGTCCTGGTGAGTTTCAATTCCTTATGAATGATGGTCAGATTTTCTGTTTCTTCCCTTAGTCTCCTGGGACTTTGAAAAGGCTTACATTGAACCTATAGATCACTTTGAGTAGCACTGGCATATTTTTTTAAACAGGTTTATTCATATAACATATACTTCTTTCATATTGTACAGTCAATGGCTGTCGGTTTAGTCATATAGTTTTGCATTCATCACCACAATGAATTTTAGAATAGTTTTATTACTCCAAAAAGAAAAACTCCCTACCATTTATAACCCCCTATTAATGAAACTTAACATTGTTATGATACCTTTGTTACAATTGATGAAAATATTACAATATTATTGTTACCTATGGTCAGATTTTATTTTTAATTTTTAAAGAAGCTTTAGACTGCATAAATCTTACCTAAAAAACTTAGGGGAGGGATCAGGCCGGCCAAGGCAGGCAAGGCTGTGTGTCTAAGCTGCTGCGGAGCTACATTCCTCTCCAGCACCTGGGATGGGTCTTTCCAGAGGCCGTGCTGAATGCTGGGCTCTGGGTTCATAGAACCACCACTCGAGGCCCAACAAAGCCTTGGTTACCATTTATTGAGCAAGGTCTGTCTAGCACACCATGGGTCAAATGCCTTCCATCAAAGTCTCATGGTCTTCACCTAAAAGTCAAGGTGATATCTCTATTTCACCACCGAGAAAGGCTCACAACCGAAAGGACGCGGAAATTTTGGATTCAAAACCAAATTCGAGTCCATTGTCCCCTCAGTTTAGAACTTGGAGTTTGACTTTAGTCCAGCCTCTGCCACTTCTAGTTGTGACCTGGGGTAGCTTTGCTCATCTGAGAAATGGGATTGATGGTACCTACTGAGTGGGCAGGTGTGAAGTACTTTGCTGAGCAGAGCTCATCTCTGCTTTCCGGATCCCTCTTTTCTGCTTGCCTCTCCCACGCATCCACCAATAAAGAAGGCGGCCAGACCACCTGCTTCTCCTCCTTCCCCAGCTTCTCAAATGGAGGCCTTTGGCATCCCTGGTGTTGATTTTGCTTATGAAGTTTTCAAACGATGGGGAAATTTTCACCCGAGAGACCTTTCAGAATAAGTCTCAACTGTAAAAGGAAATAGGAGAATTGGAATTTGTTTTGCATTAAAAATTTGTTATTTTGTTGGGGGTGAGGTTTTACCTGAAAAGTCCGATAGACTAGGTGGGAGGGGGTGCAGACATGGCCTGGAGAAATGGGTGAATTGCTAGAGAGAGATCTGGCTGATGCATGGAAACTGGAATGGTTGATGAAGTAGTTTTGGCTTAGCAGGGCCCTAACTAAAATTCCCACTGAATCCTCTTCTGTCCACCGAGGACAAGGTCTGAATCTGTTCTCCTGGGTCACATTTCCAGGGCTTCAGGGCCTTAAGAGAAAAGCTTAGGGCTGATAGCTGAAGGCAGGCAAACAATGAGCTTAGAAAAGATAGGATTTCTGGTTAATTGTAAATGTTAACATTTTAAAATAAAACTATTTCATCACTCATTTAAATGTATGTAATAGAATCTACCACAATGATTTGATTTCTTTCATCATCATTTGAAAAAAAAAAAGACACAAACTAGTTTTATTTAACAGTCAAAATTTTGCATTGTTCTTTTTTCCTCCTTGAAATCATATTTCCATTTGGTTTCCTCTACAGAAGTTTTTTCTAATATAATAGATTTTATTCTTGAAAGTCTTTGGTTTATCATCCAACTTCCCCACAACAAAAATGTGTACAAAAATTAAATTTTAAACATTAAAAAAATTAGATAGTGATCATAGTGTTAAACATTTTATTTTGGAATGAGTTATTACAATTATTAAATTCACAATTGATCAAAACAATATAAGTATATCACAATTTTTGTAATTGTTAAACATAAAAAGTTGTATTGGAAATGCTTTTCTTACATTGGTTGGATTTTTTTTCTTCCTTGCATGCACCCACATATATTTGTTAGAATGAAACAGCTATTTTTTGTTTATATTCATGGATGTAAGCATTGAAAAAGCTTACATGTAAACAAGTACATATGAATTGAAGCTGTTTTGTTGCAGCGGTGTCACTGAATTCTTTGAACACCTGAATAAATGGGTCAAAAAAATCATGTGATATATTATTAAAATATGTATATTTATAAGGGATTCTCATATGACCCAGTTCCTCCCCCTCCCACACTTTCCCACATTAACATCATCCTTCATTGCTGTGGTACATTTGCTAAAATTGATGAACAGATACTGAAACATTGCTACTAAATGTGAGCTATAGTTTACATTATAGTTTACACTCTATCCCAGACAATTTTGTAGGTCATGACAATATATAATGACCTGTATCTTTCATTGCAATGTCATGCAGGACAACTACAATGTTTTGAAAAAGCCTCCCCATTACACCTATTCTTCCCTCTCCCTCCCCTTAGAAATTCTCATGGCCTTTGCCTTTATATCAATGATAAAAGTTCTTCCATTGCTAGAATAATAATAAGTCTATAACAGAATAATAATAAGTCTAATTTAGTCCATTGTTCATTCCCCGGTCTTGAGGATTTGGGGATGGTGAGGCCCACTCTGTTTCAAATTGAGATGGGGCTTAAATCCCATGGGGTAGATGGATGGGACTACCTTGATTGCAGTTGCAGACACTCTCTGTTTCTTAGGATAGGCGTTGTCCATCACCATCTCCTTGTTAGTTGCCCCGGGTGAGTCCAATGAATTACAGAGTAGGTATTGCAAATCTGCTGAGATTCAGGGCTCAACTGGCACATGAACGGACCAAAGATTTAAGTCTCTGGGACATATATTTAACAAGTATAGTGCTAACTATAAGTTTAAATAAAAGGAATAGAAGAGCCATGTGTAGGGAAACTATAAGTGAGTCAAAGTCTATTACACTGAGGACTATAAATTCCAGACTCTGGCACACTGACAGGGTGCCGAATTTCTGAGTTTGCCTGAAATGCTTATAGTATCTGAATTTTTAGAGACCATTAACAGGTGCTGAATTCCTGAGTTTGTCTGCACTGCTGATAGTATCTGGGTGTATAGAACCCTCAGGAAACCCACTGACTGAGACACTGATTACTGTGGCAATCAAAGAAATACTGCAGAGATGTGCATAAGCATAACCTCTGGAATGACCTCCTGACTCATATTGAAATCTCTTAGCCATAAAAACTTATTTGTATTTAATATTTCCCCCATTTGGCCAAGGTCTCATTGATGGTGTATATGGGAATGCCCTATATTTTCTATGTGACTTTTCTGTAACCTAAAGCTTCTTTGGAGATAAAATGGAAAAAAATAATACACTGGGAGAATATAAGGAAGAAATTGTCACTATACATGTAAGACAACAAATCTTACAGTGATGAAAGACACAATGTCTAAACACATTTATATTATTTCAATTTTTAAATTATTTTGAATTTTATTTGTTATTCTTTATTATTTTATTTTCTTACTAATTTATACAGTAATTTTCTTGGCTTCATTTTTGGAGAGGTTTTGGATCACAGAATGGTAACAACAGTGGCAGGGGAGGATAATTGATGTGAGGTGTCAACAATGTGGGGTCACATGGGAAGGGGTTCACCTGGTTCA
Source organism: Cabassous unicinctus (assembly GCA_029593785.1). NCBI lineage: Eukaryota > Metazoa > Chordata > Mammalia > Cingulata > Chlamyphoridae > Cabassous > Cabassous unicinctus. The sequence goes on from JAQZBX010054414.1 coordinate 5,046, forward strand.
TGCCTCTAAGACATATAAATATGTTCAATTATTCATGTGACATTGCCTCAGTAGGTAGAGATTCACATGATATCCTAAAGAATATTGAATTCCCATCCTAGGGAGTTCTGCTATATTCTCAAATAGGACAGAAAGAATCCCCCAAGTGCAAGGACAATGTCTAGTAAAGGAAGACTGAATATTATGCCAGAACTCAAGATTGTTCTTTTGAGTCTTTTCATGTGAAATTGAAACTTAGCCTCGTACTATATACTGCCTAAGAGTTACCCCCTGAAGGCCTCCTTGTTGCTCAAATGGGGACTCTGTAAGCCAAAATCAGCATATAAACACACTACCTTCCCCCTGGCATGGGATATTACTCCCAGGAATGTGCCTCCCTGACACTGAGGGATTATTACCAAGCACCAACTAGCAATGCATCTGGAAAAAGATCTTGACCAAAATGGGGAAATGGTAAATACAAATTAGTTTTTATGGCTAAAAGATTGTAAAGTGATTCAGGAGGTGATTCTAGAGGTTATGCTTATGCAAGTCTAGCAGGATCTCATTGAGTGCCACAGTTTACAGTGCCTTAAACAGTGGGGCTCCTGGGGGCTCTAGAGAAATCCAGAAACCATAAACAGGGCAGACAGCTCTGGAATTTGGCACCCTTTCAGGGGACCTTACTTTGGAATTTATGCTCCTCAGTGTGAAAGTGTGAGACTCATTTATAAGTTCTCTATCTTTTGCCCATCTATGTGCCAGTTGAACCCTGAATTTCAGCAAAGTTGCAACACTTACCCTCTGTTGATTTGATTTACAAGAAAACTAACAAGGAGATGATGAAGGACAATGACCATCCTAAGGAACTGAGAGGATCTATAAGCACAAGCAAGAAAGTCCCATCCATCTGCCCCATGGAATCAAAACCCCCTCTCAATTAGAGGTGGAGTGGGCATCACCATCCCAGAATCCTCAGGACCAGGGAATTAACTATGGATTAAGAATAGTCATAAATTATATTGCAATGACAGATACGGTCATTTTTTATCATCACATAACATGCAGAACTGTGTGGATGAGAGTGTAGACTACCATGTGAACTGTGGTCCATGCCTAATGGCAAAACCCTAAGATGCATTTATCAATTGTAATGAATGTGCCACACTAATGAAGGATGTTTATGTGGGAGGGTGTGAGAGGTGTAGGGAATGGGGCATATGGGAATCCCTATACTTTTTGTGTAACATTTTAGTAACTTAAGTATATGCTAAAAAATTATTATTTAAAAAATCTATGGATTTTAATAGACTTACTGGTATTCTACTATAGACTTATGATTCAGGAAATGGAAGAAATTATATCTTGATGTGGAGCTAGAGGCTACTGGAGGGCCTAAGAGCAGGGAAAGGGAAAACAGGTGAAACATGGGACATTTTCGGGACTTGGAAATTGTCCTGAATGACATTAAAATGACAGGTACTGGCCATTACATATCTTGCCATAACCTACAAAATTGTGCAGAAGAAAGTGTAAACTTCAATGTAAAATGTAATCATCGCTTAGTGGTAATGCTCCAAAATGTGTTAATCAATTGTAACAAATGTACCACATTAATGAAGGATTATGTTAATGTGGGAAAATGTGGGAGGGGTTGGGAGCAGAACATATGGGAATGCCCCATATTTTTTATATAACATTTATGTAACCTGAGTATCTTTAAAATATAAAAAGTATATTTTAAAAATTTAGTTTAGGTAGAAGAAGAGCCTGCATAGATATACATAGAGCCTCAGTTTGAATAGGAGACCTAGGATTTTAAATAAAGATTTTACTGACAGTTATGTATTTTAAAAAATTGAAATGCCCACCAAATATATACTGGGTAGAAGATACTCATAAAATTGGAACCTCTCTGGAATAGCTTCACATTTTTTCTGTAGAGTAATTCTGTTCAAAAATAAAGGTAACTAAAAATGAAATATGTGAGACTGTGGGGGAACATGGCTGATGGGTTAGGCATATAAGTCTTAGCTCTCATTAAAACAACAAAGAAAAAGCCAGAGGCTGCCATGGGAACCTGCTTTGGGGCACAGCAAACCAGGACACTGCTTACTAACTCCCAGAAGAGTGAGGGTCAGAGACAAATAGAAGCCAAAACAAGTAATCGGAACATATACAAGAGCAAAGAAATAGAATAAGAAAAACAAAGTGTCAAAGAGAAAACTTAACATACATATGAACACAGCATTTAAATAAAGCCCTAGAGTAAATAGAGATGCTAATCAAGTGAATAAACCCATCAAGATAAAAAGATGACCAGAAAGCAATAAAAATGTACAAAACATACTAAGAAACAGGAAGACATAGCCCAGTCCAATGAACAAACTACAAACCAGGAAGAAATGCAGAACATTGAACAACAAATCAAAGCTGTCCAAACAAATATTATGGACCAGCTTAATGACGTGAAGGAAGCCATTATGTATATTAAGAAGATAGTAGCAGAGCATACAGAAGAAATTATAAATATACTAAAAATATAACGAATATGATGCTGATGATTGGCACAATCCAAGAAATCAAAAAGACACTGGAAGCACATAATACCAGATTTGAACAGGCAGAGGAAAGAATAATTGATGTGGAAAACAATACCTCAGATATCCGACAGATGGTAGAACAGATAGACTTAAAGAAAGAAAAAGTCCAGCAGGGATTTAGAGATTTGAACGACAAAAAAAAAAAATCAATGTAATACACCACATAAAGAGATCAAAAGAAAAATTCACATGATTATCTCGATAGATGCAGAAAAAGTATTCGACAAAACAAAGCACCCTTTCCTGATAAGAAAACTGCAAAAAAAATAGGAATAGAAAGAAACTTTCTGAACATGATAAAGGGCACGTATGAAAAACACACAGCTAACATCATACACAAAGGTGAAATCCTAAAAGCAATCCCTTTAAGATAGGGAACAAGACAAAAATGCCCACTATCACTGCTCCTATTTAACATTGTCTTAGAGTACTTGTTCAAGCACTGAGGCAAGGGGAAAAAAAAGCCATCTGAATTTGAAAGGAAAAAGTAAAAATTTCACTATTTGCATACGACATGATCCTAAACATAGAAAGCCCTGAGAAATTTACAACAAAGCTTCTAAAGCTTCTAAATGAGTTCTTTAAATTTTCAGGTTATAAAATCAATGCCACCAAATCAGTAGCATTTCTATACACCAGTAACGAACAATCTAAGGAGGAAATCAAGAAAAAAAAAAAAACCAAAACATTTGCAATGGTAACTATAAAAAAAGAAATATCTAGTAATAAATTTAACTTAAAGATGTAAATGACTTATACACAGAGAATTACACATCACTGTTTAAGGAAATCAAAGAAGACTTAAATAAATGGAAGAATACTCCCTGTTCATAGATAAGAAGACTAATCATCATTAAGATGTCTATCCTACCCAAACTAATATACCAATTTAATGCAATCCCAATAAAAATCAACAGCCTTTTTTAATTAATTGGAAAAACTAACTATGAAATTTATTTGGAAGGGCAAGAGGCCCTGATTTGCAAAAGACATAATGAAAGAGGAAAATGAAATCAGAGGAATCACACTACCTGACTTTAAAGAATACTACAAAACTACAGTAGTCAAAACTGCATGGTATTGGCACAAGGTTAGACATATGACCAGTGGAACAAAATTGAGTGCTTTGATATAGATCTTCACATATACAGTTATAAGATATTCAACAAGACCACCAAGCCCACTCAACTGGGAGAGAACTGCCTCTTCAACAAATGGTCCTGAAGAACTGGCTATCCAGACCAGAAAGAATGGGAAAGGAACACCCTCTCATACCTTATACAAAAATCAACTCAAGATGGATCAAAGATTGAAATATAAGAGCCAAGACAATAAAGACCTTGAAAGATAAGTAGGAAAGCATCTACAGGATATTGTAATAGGAAATGACTTCATGAACTTCACAACCAAAACATGAGCAGCAAAAGAAAAGATAGATAAAAGAGACCTCCTCAAAATAAAAACCTTTTGCACCTCAAAGGAGTTTATTCAGAAAGTGAAAAGACAGCCTACCCAATGGGAGAACATTTTTGTTACCCAATTATCTGAAAGGAGGCTAATATTTAGCATATATAAAGAAAACCTACACTTCAAAAATAAAAAGACAACCCATTTAAAAAATGGGCAAATTATTTGAACAGACAATTCTCCAAAGAAGTAATGCAAATGGGTGAAAAACACATGAATTTATGCTCAATATCTCTAGCTATTAGGGAAATGCAAATCAAAACTACAATGAGATACCATTTTACACCTTTTAGTTTGACAGCCATTATAAAAACAGAAATCTACAAGTGTTGGAGAGGATGTGGAGGAATGGGAACCCTCATCCACTGCTGGTGGGAATGTAGAATGGGCCAGCCATTGTAGAGGACATTTTGGTGGTTCCCCAAAAAGCTAACTATAGATCTGCCTTATGACTCATAAATTCCATTGTTGGGTATATACCCAGAAGAACTGAAAGCAAGGACACAAACTGATATATGCACACCAATGTTTATAGCATCATTATTCACTATTGCCAAAAGTTGGAATCAACCCAAATGCCCATCAACTTATGAATGAATAAACAAAATGTGGTATATATATATACAAAGGAATATCACTCAGCTGTAAGAAGGAATACAGTACTAACACATGGGATAACATGGATGAATCTTGAGGAAGTTATGTTGAGTGAAGCAAGCCAGGCATGGAAAGACAAATATTACATGACCTCTCTGATATGAATTAAACAAATCAAGCTGACTCAGAGAGCTAAAGTCTGGAAAATAGTTTTACATGCCATAGGAAGGGAGAAGAAGGATGTGAGCCAATGCCCACATGGGCAAAATCTATGATAAAGTGGAAGTAGGTAGTTGAGCAGTGAAGAGATATGACAGGAGTGTAGGGATAATATTGGGTTGGGTGGTGCAAGCTTTACAGGGGTTTAGATTGGGTAGGATGGTTTGGACGGTCCAAAGAATCAGGAGGAGGGTTGGGGGAGGGAATAGGTGAACACTGGGGAAAGGTGGGTTTGTGGGTGAAATAGCAATGTTGAGAAAACTCTTTTGGCAATTTGACAAGTAAGTGTTACTGGTTTAGGGTTTTGAATTGGGGGGCATTTGGGACAGGGCACACCTGAGACAGTCTTCTAGAGAATGTGTGAGTGATCATTTTGTCATAGTGCTCTTTATCAATGAGGGGAGAACCACATAGTGAATGGGAAGAGTTGGACTTCCATGCTGGGGAGGCCTGATATGCCCTTAAAGTGAGGGCAGTGGTGTCTTTCAAGAGCATGGTCAGTTCCTAATAGGGAAGGACAGACTAATATGTCCAACCTTCAGCATTGTTGCAAGTATCTGTGAAACTTGTCCTTCAATGAGTGAAGCCTGCTGGTTGCCATGGCCCCAAGGGGATTGGGAATGAGGAATAGAAGAGATTGAAGAGGGTGCATTTGGGGGCAATGGAAGTGTTCTGCATGATCATGCAATGATGGATACAGGCGATTTTAAAGTTCATCAAAAAATTATAAAAGTGTATGGTCTAAAATGTAAACCATAATATGAACCATTGACCTTGGTTGGTAGCTATGCTTCAATATTTATACATCAGTTGTGACAACTGTACCATCCACATGTAGAAAGATTATTAATTGGGATTGGGGAAAGAAAGATGATGTTGGGTATGTATACCAGAATATACTTATATTCTGTATGTAACATTACTGTGACCTTAAACTTCTTTGAAGACAATAAAAAAAATAATTTACTGGGGAAGAAATTGGAAGAAAATGACACTGTACATATAGAAAAACTGATATTACAATAATGAAAGGCAAAACATCAAAAAAAATTTTTAATTTAATTTTTTAATGTTTTTCATTTTTCATATCTTATTTTTTTTACTTTTTTTGGTTTTAGTTTCTCTAAATTATTACGTAGTTTATTTCCTATGTTTAACTTATCATTATTATTTCATTTTCCAAAGATTTGAATTTGTCAATATACTTGGCATCATTTTTGAAGTAGTTTTAAATCACAGAAGGGCTACAACTATGGCAGGGGAGGATAAATGGGGATGTATGTCAGTGATGGGGGATACATGGGAGGAAGTTCACCTGGGCATACATATAAGGTATATAAATAAGTTTAATGTTCATGGGGCATTGCCACAGTGTGTAGAGATTCACACAACAACTGAAAGATTATTGAATTCCAAACCTGGGGAGTTCTGCCACATTGTTTAATGGAATAGCAACAATCCCCCAAGTACAGGGGCAATGAGTAGTGAAAAAAGGTGGGCCTTTTATATTGATGACTATGCTTATGAGCCTTTTGCTCTTGAATTTGCAACTTAGCCTAGTGTTGTGGAGTGCCTAAGAGTTACCTCCTGACAGCCTTCTCATTGCTCAAATGTGGCCTCTCTCTAAGCCAAACTCATCATATAAATGCATTACCTTCCCTCCAGTGAGGAACATGACTGCTGGGGATGAGCCTCTCTGGCACCAAGGAATTACTATCTAGCACTGGCTGGTGATACAACTGGAAAAAGACCTTGAATTAAAGGGTGAAAAGGTAAAAACAAATGAGTGTATGTGACTAAGAGACTTCAACATGAGTCAGGAGGTCATCAGAGAGGTAACACTTATACATGTCTCAACAGGATCTCATAGATGGCCAAGGTAGATACTACTCCAAATAGTGGGGACTGGAGACACCCAGGTCCTATAGTCATGGCAAATAGCTCCAAAGTTTGGTGCCTTGCAAGTGGTCCTACATTGGCATTTGTGCTCCTGAGTGTGACAGAGTTGGGCTCAGATGCGACTACTCTACACATGCCTCTTCTGTCCCTTATATTTGAACCTATATTTGGTGCTGGAGTTGGTAGTGTATGTTCAAGAGACTTTAATCTCTGGGCTGTCCATGTGCCAGCTGGGCCCTGAATCTCAATGGATTTGCAATACCTACTCCCCAGTTCATTGAACTCACCCAGCACAACTAACAAGGAGATGATGATGGACAATGACCATCTCAAGGAACCAAGAGGGTCTCCAGCTGCAAGCAAGAGACTCCCATCCATCTTCCCCATTGGATCAAAGCCTCCTCTCAATTAGAGGTGGAGTGGACATCACCATCCCAGAATCCCCAGGATTGGGGAATGAACTATGGACTAAAGTAGACCTATTGGTATTCTACTACAGATTTATTGTGATTCTAGCAACGGAAGAAATTATATCATTCATGTGGAAGCTGTGTCCACTAGAGGGTCTGAAGGCAGGGTGAGGGAAATACAGATGAAATATTGGGGCATTTTTGGGACTTGGGAATTGTCCTGAATGACATTACAATGACAGATATGGGCCTTTACATATCTTGCCATAACCTACAAAATTGTGTGGGATAGAGTGTAAATTGCAATGTAAATTAAAAACCATGCCTAGTGGCATTGGTCTACAATGTTTGTATCAATTGTAATGAATGTACCACACTAATGAAAGATGTTCTTAATGTGGGGAAATGTGGGAGGTGTAGGAAGTGGGGCATATGGGAATCACCTATATTTTTATGTAACATATATGTAATCTAAATACCTTTTTTAAAAAAATAAAAATATATATTTTAAAAAATTCACTGAAAGCACATAACAGCAGATTTGAAAAGGCAGAGGAAAGAATTAGTGATGGAGAAGACAGTACATTGGAAATCAAACAGTAGAACAGATAGATAAAAAGATAGAAAAAATCTAGCAGGGTCTTAGGGATTTGAATGACAACACAAAATATATAAACATATGCATTATAGGCATCTCAGAGGGAAAAAAGAAAGGAAAGGGGACAGAAGGAGTGTTGGAGGAAATAATGGCTGAAAACTTCCCAAACCTATTATGGGAGATGGATGTATATGTCCAGGAAACATAGCATCCCCCAAATAGTATAGATCCCAACAGTCCTACTCAAAGGTTTATACTTGTCAAACTATCCAATGCTCAAAACAAAGAGAAAATCCTGAAGGCAGCAAGAGAAAAGAGAACAATCACATACAAGGGAAGCTCAATAAGATTAAGTGCTGCAGGACTGATGTGACTCAAAAGGTTGAGCGTTCATCTCCCATATGGAGGGACCTGGGTTTGATCACCAGGAACTCCCAGTAAAATAAAGAAAAATATAGAAGGTGGGTGCACTGCCAGGCCCCACAAGTGGGTGTGTCTCCAAGCCCCATGTACGAGTGCATTAGGCCACATGCGCTGGTGCAACATCAGGATCCGCGAGTGGGTGCACAGTCAGGCCCCATGTGCAGGTGTGCTGTTAGTCCCCATACAGTGTGCCATCAGGCCCCACGAGTGGATGCATCACCAGGCTCTGTGCCTGGAGGCGCCCCAAGCAGCAAAATGATGATATAACAGGAGAGTGACACAAGGAAAAGCCAAATGAGCCCCGAAGAAAAACCATGAACTAAGGTGGCACAAGTGGCAGATCACCTCTCTCCCACATTGGAAGTTCCCAGGATAAAATCCTGGTGAAGACAGGAAGAGAAGGATGAGAAGAGAAGGCAAGAAATGGACACAAAGTATTGCCCAGCGAATGGACACAAAAACAGCAGAAGTGGGGGGGAAGGGGTAAAAAATGGATAGAAAAGTAAATGAATAAATAAATCTTTTTAAAAAAGAGATTAAGTGCTGATTTCTCATCTGAAACTATGGAGGCAAGAAAGCTGTGGTATGACACATTTAAGGTACTAAAAGAAATCAACTTCCAGCCAAGAATTCTCTATCCAGCAAAGCTGGCATTCAAAACTGATGGAGATGTCAAAATATTCACAGATAAACAGAAATTAAGAGAGTGTTTGCCAGTAAGAAACCTGCCTTTCAAGAAATACTAAAGGGAGTTTGGCAGGTTGAAAGGAAAAAACAGGAGAGAGAGAGTTGGAGGAGAGTGTAAGGACAACTAAAAAGACAAATATATATATATACAAAATATGACATACATAAATCCAAAGAAAATATGGATAATTTAAGTAATTCCTTGAGAGTAAAAACACTGAATATTAATGGGTTAAACTCACCAGTCAAGAGACACTGATTGGCAGAATGGATAAGGAAATATGACCAATCTTTATGCTGTCTACAAGAAACCCACCTTAGACCCACAGATTCAAGGAGGCAGAAAGTGAATCATAGAAGGGTCACAGCTGGGGCAGGCAGGATCATTGCTGTGGGGTGGTAGTGATGGGGGATACATGAGAAGAATTTCACCTGGGCATACATATAAGGTATATAAAAATGTTCAAATGTTCATGGGGCATTGTCATAGTGGGTGGAGATTCACTCAATAACTGAGAGAACATTGAATTCCCATCCTGGAGAGCTCTGCCACATTCTCTAATGGAGAAACAACAGTCCCACAAGTGCATGGGAAATGACTGGCAAAGGAGGATGATTCACTGATGGGCCCATGATATTGATGACTATGCTTAGGAACCTTTGCTCTTGAAATTGAAACTTAGCCTCATGTTGTGCAGTGCCTAAGAGGTGCCCCCTGAGAGCCTCCTTTTTGATCAAATGTGTCCTCTCTCTAAGCTAAACTCAGCATATAAATGTATTACCTTCCCCCTAGTGTGGAACATGAATCCTGGGGATGAGCCTCCCTGGCACCAACAGATTACTATCAAGCAACAACCAGCAATGCAACTGGAAAAGGACCTCAAATAAAAGGGGGGAAAGTTAAAGAAAAATGAGTTTATATGGCTAAGAGACTTCAAAGTGTCTCAGGAGGTCATCCCAGAGGTAATGTTTATGCACATCTCAAAAGGGTCTCAGAGACTGCCAAAGTGGATACTATCCCAAAGAGTGGGGCTCCTGAGTGCTCTGGATATACCCAGTTCCAATGGTCAGGTCAGATAGCTCCAGAGTTTGGTACCATGCAAGTGGGCCCTACTTTGGAGTTTGTGCTCCTAATAGTGACTGAGTTGGACTCCATTATGTCTTCTATACACATGGCTCATCTGTTCCTTCTATCTAAACCTTTACTTGGTGCTAGAATTTGTAGGTGTATGTCCAAGAGACTCGAGTCTTTTGGATATCCATATGCCTCAGGCCCAGAACTTCAGCTGAATTGCAACACCTACTCTGGACTCTGGACTCACCCAAGACAACTAATAAGGAGATGATGATGGACTACGATCATCCCAAGGAACAGAGAGAGTCTCTAAGTGCAAGCAAGATAGTCTCAACCATCTTCCCCATGGTACCTAAGCCCCCTGTCAATTTGAGGTGGAGTGGACATCACCATCCCAGAATCCTAAGGATTGGGGAAAGAACAATGGACTAGAGTGGACTTACTGGTATTCTGCTACAGACATATTGTGATTCTAGCAATGGAAGAATTTACAACTTTGATGTGAAGCCTGTGGCCACTGGAGGCTCTGGGCAAAGGGAGAGAGAAAATCAGTTGTAATACAGGGGCTTTTTCGGGACTTGGGTATCATTCTGAATGATATTGCAGTGACAGATATAGGCCATTTTATATAATTACATAACATGCAGAACTGTGTGGGAAAGAGTGTAGACTATAATGTGAGCTATGGACCATGATTAATGGCAAAGCCCCAGGATGTGTGTATCAATTACAATGAATGTGTTTATTGCAATGCAGGATGTTTATGTGGGAGAGTGTGGGAGGTGTGGGAAGTGGGACATATGGGCATCCCTGTATTTTTTGTGTAACATTTATGTAATCTAAGTATCTGTTAAGATTTTTTTAAATTATTATAAAAAATAAATAAATAAAGGAAATTAAGGGATGAACATCATGTAGGAGGAAAATAATCCCAGATAGAAGTTCTGTGTTGTAAGAAGACATGAAAGGCTAAGTATATAGTGAATATATAGGTAAATCTAAATAACAACAACAAAAACCTATGGCATGCAGCAAAAGCTATACTGAGAGAGAAATTCATAGCTGTGAATTTGTATATCAAAAAAAGAAGAAAGAGCTGAAATCGAAAACCTAACTGCACACCTGGAAGAATTAGAAAAAGAACAATAAACTAACCCCAAAGGAAGTAGAAAGAAGGAAATAGCAAAGATTAGAGCAGAGCTAAATGGAATTGAAAATTATAAAGCGCCAGAAAAAATAAACAAAACCAAAAACTGATTTTTGTGAAGATTAATAAAATTGACAAACCCTTAGCTAGACTGACAAAGAAAAAAAAAGAGAGAAGATGCAAATACATAAAATAAGAATCGAGAAAGTTTATATCACCACTGATGACACAGGAATAAAGAGTATCATAAGAGTATATTTTGAAAAAATTGTATCCCAACAAGACATATAATTTAGAGAAAATGGACAAATTCCTAGAAACACAGAAGCAGCCTACTTTGACAAAAGAAGAAATTGATGAACTCAACAGACCAATCAAGAACAATGGATAGAATTACTCATCAAAAACCTCCCAACTTAGAAGACCTCAGTACCAGATGGCTTCACAAGTGATTTCTACCAAACGGTCTGGAAAGAACTAACACCAATCCTGCATAAACTCTTCCAAAAAATATAAGTGAAAGGAACATTGCCATAATATTCTATTATGCCAACATCACCCTAATACCAAAGCCTAATATCAACATCACTCTAATACCAAAGCCTAATAAAGACACTACAAGAAAGTAAAGCTATAGACCAATCTCTCTAATGAACCTCGGTGCTAAAATCCTCAACAAAATACTTGCTAATCGTATTCAACAATACATGAAATGAATTATACACCATGACCAAGTGGGTTTCATCCCTGGTATGCAAGGATGGTTCAACATAAAAAAATCAATCAATGAAATACACCACATAAACATATTGAAGGGAAAAAAATCACATGATCATTTCTATAGATGCAGAAAAAGCATTCAGCAATATACAGCACCTTTCTTGATTTAAAAAAAAAACCACTTCAGAAAAATGGAATAGAAAGAAAGTTCCTCAACATAATAAAAGGTTTATATTAAAAACCTACTGCTAACATCATATTCAGTGCTAAAACTTTCCCTCTAAGATCTAGAAAAAGGACTAATATTACATGACCTCACTGATATGAATTAAGCAAATTGAGCAGACTCACAGAATTACAGTATGGAAGATAGGTTTTCAGGAGACAGAAAGAGAGAAGATTGTGAACCAATCCACATATGGGCAGAATCTTTGATAAGGTGGAAAGGTGTAGTTGTGCAGTGGATGAGCATGGCAGTAATGCAGTGATGCTATTGTTTTGGGCAGTGCAGATCTGTGAGGGGGTTAAGCAGAGTGGGTTGGACTGTCCATAGAACTGGGGGAATGGTTGGAGGAGGGAGCAGGTGAAGTCTGGGGATTTGCAGGTATGTAGTTAAAACCACAATATTTGGAATGTTGTTTTGGCAGATATGGCAGGGGAGGGTTACTGGTTTAGGGCGTTGAATGTGGGTGGCATACTGGACAGGGTACACCTGGAGCAAGATTCTAGGGAGTGTGTGATTGTTCATGTTGTCATAGTGTATGGAATGGGTGTCACAGTGTGTGGAGTGGGTGGAGACACATATAATGAACAGGAAGTTGTTGGACATCCTGGACTGTCCTGCAATGTTCTCAAATAGAAGGATGGGAATCTCTCGAGAGCATAGGCAGTGCCTATTAGAGGAAGACAGGCCAGTATATCAAGCCCTCAATGATGTTGCAAGTAACTATAAATCTTGTTCTTCAAGAGTGAAGCTTGGTGTCTGCTGGGGTTCCCAAGTTGAGGAGGAGGGAGGAATAGAATAGATGGAACATGAGGCATTTTGAGGGCTATGGAATTATTCTACATGATCTTGCAATGATGGATACAGGCCATGTTAAACTTCATCCAAATTTATAAAAGTATATGGTCCAAAATGTAAACTATAATGTAAAACATTGACAATGGTTAGTAGCAATGTTTCAATATTTGTACATCAATTGTAACAACTGTACCATCCATATGTATAATGTTATTAATAGAGGAAAGGGAGGAAAGGGGAGGGTGGTGGGGAGATGGGAATCCCCTATATTCTGTATGTGATTTTTCTGTGACATAAAGCTTCTTTGAAGACAAAGTGAAAAAAAAAAACAAGACACTGTGGGAATAAACAGAAAAGAAGTCACTGTACAGCCAAAACAACAGATCTTACAATGATTAAAGAAAAAATGTCATTTTTTTACATGAAAGAAAATTTTAATATATTTTTATTTATTTTTAAAAGATACTTAGATTACAAGAATTGTTACATTAAAAAATATAAGGGCTTCCCATATGCCCCACTCCCCAGACCTCCCACTTTTCTGTACATTAACAACTTCTTTCATTAGTGTGGTACATTCATTGCAATTGATGAACACATTTTGGAGCATTGCCACTAAGCATGGACTCTAGTTTACATTGTATTTTACACTCTCTGCCACTCAATTCCGTAGACTATGGAAGGGTATATAATGGCCTGGATCTTTCACTGCAATGTCATCCAGGTCAATTCCAAGCCCTGAAATTGCCCCCATATTACACCTC
>JAQZBX010054415.1:0-18626 GCA_029593785.1 Cabassous unicinctus
CACCGCGCCACGCGGGCCGGCCTGCTCTCACAAGGAGGCCCCGGGAAGCGAACCCGGGGCCTCCCATATGGTAAACGGGAGCCCTATCCATTGAGCCACACCCGCTTCCCTTCCCAGATTCTTAATAGTGAATTTGTGCTTTGTAGGGTATGCTTGTTTTCCTATTCCCCTCTGCTTCTGTCTGATAGCGTGATCAGGGCTGGCACATCCTGACTTGTCTGCAGATGAGTTACTCCAGGTTCTTTTTTCTCTGGCCCCTTCCACAAGCAGCCTCACACTGTTTGCTTCATCACCAGTCCCTCTTACTTCCTGACCCTACAATTTTCTGGGAATGGTAATCTACGTAAGAAAATAAAATGCAATGGAACTATCCTATGGGGCAGATTTGACCATTTTCAAAACAATAGAAAGTAGTGGACGGAGCCTAGGCTAAGACTGTCTTTTAGCCCCAGGGCACGCCGTTGGCTGGGCAGAGTGCCAGGGCAAACGCTCACTGTTTATGGGCTCTACAGGTGGCTGCCCTTCAAACGAAAGCCAGAAAGCCTCATTGTTTTTCAATATGGAATGGCATTTCAAGTTTGTCCATTTTGTAACCTATGGAAATCCGTCCCAAGATTCGGATTGCATTTTGGCTTCTAGTATCGAGCTCCATTGTTTTTTTTTACTTTATTTTGTACATTTAATAATTGAAAATATAAACAATTAAAAACTAAAAAGTAAACACAAATGAATAAATATATACATTTCTCAATTAAATGTAATGGATACATATAAATTTTTTTTTGAATCAAACAATATGTTATAAAATATATTTGGTTAATAGTAATGCATTCATACAGTATTTGTCCTTTTGTGTCTGGCTTGCTTTGCTCAACATAATGTCCTCCGTTCATATATTTTTAATCTTCTTAAGCATTTTAAGGGAAATTTGAGAAGCTGAGATTATATTCAATCTGAAAATTAAGAGTGTGATATTTGGCATAGAACTGGAAAGACACATATGATTTCAACTAGGCAGAAATGGAAGAGTGAGGCCATTTCAGAGATAGCAAGGTGGCGGAGAAGAAGAGCCCAAATAGTGTTAGGAAGATAATGGGAGGTCCTGTTAGCCTGGAATATAGAGTCTCTATGGAGTCTAATGGGAAATAACGATAAAAACGTTGCAGCCATGGAATGTGCCTTGTTTGTGTGTATGCGTGTCAGGGGGTGGTGGGAATGGGTAGCTGCTGAAAGTTTTCAGAATGAGAGAGTTCTGATCAGAGGTGGACTTTGGAAATCCAAATCTGACTGTTGTGTGGGTGCTAGTCTGGACCAGGGAGAGGCTAGGGATGGGTGGTTCATAAGGTAAAATAATTGTCTATCTTAAGGGTTGTGAGACATCAGAAAAATAATATTTGGGACTACTAATCAATTGATCTTTTATTTCCTGTATATTTTTTATCCTGTGGGTTGCCACCTATTGCATTAATGCCATACTTTGTATCAGAAGACTGTCAACATTAGAACAAACCGACATTACTTAGCGTTGGGTTTTAAATTATAAATATTTTTTTAATACAGTTGTGGGTTATCAGTACTTCTGTTCTTTTCTTCTGAGAACTGATTGGGCAGTTAGCAGTCATAAATATTTTAGGTATTCATATTCATCAGATTTTCAAGGGCTGTGTGCCATAAGACATACTTTAGGAAATGCAGTCCAGTGGGCATTTAAGGAGAGCTGTGATATTTCTGTTGTTTTCCTATCCCATAACTGACATTTCCTTTCAAAGAAAGTTTCTATCAGCTCACTCTCACCTGGTCATTCAGACACAGAGCTTCTGAGAGTAGCGAGCCCAGAAGGCACCAGATCAATGTGGGAGCTCACATTTGTTTGACTGTATGTCAGGGAATCACGGTACAGTCCCTGACTATTGCTGAGCAAAAAGAAAGTAAGAAATCCTGATACGGTCCATTGGAATCACAAATTTTAAGGATATTTTGGCAATAAAATAAACAGGTGAGGGTTTTGTTTCAGTTTGCTTAGTTTTTTGCTCATTTTCAAGAAACAACTTGCTAATCCATGGCCCATAAAAGGAATTATGGTTTGGGTGGTCATTATACTTGAAAGGCTGTATTTAGCATTGCACTGCCTTATTTCTATGTTGTAATTTTCCCATGGGATGTTTAAAATTACTCAAAAAATTGCTCATGTGTATGCTGCCAACTTCTCTAAATATGAATTACTTAAATATTTTGATATATACCACTCCTACTGCTTTCATGTTTACATGTAACCCGAAATGGAAACTTAAAAGCAGACTAAGATTAGGCCATACATTTGTTTTAAATGGAGAATTTAATAAAACATGAGATTTTGAACTCTTTCTGATTCCCAAGGCCAAGTTTAAAGCCTCAATTATCAGCCAGCTAGTTTCTCTTGATATGAGATAATTATTGATCATATGTAATTAGATTTGAATGATGTTTTATAACTTTTAAAACACTTTCTTAGGCTTTGGCATATTAAATCCTCACACTAGGCTTTGGCAGCAGCCATTGTTCATTGTGCCCTTATTCACTGAAGCATACAGAGTTTAGTCACTTTCCCTGATTCCATTTAGAAATGTTGAGCCATATTGTGTTTTGCTGCCATCTGGCTCTGCCCAGGCACCTTCCCTAATACCTGCAAGCTGATCTTTTGCATCCTTGAATTAGGATGCAAATGATCATTCACTCCCACTTCTTCCTCCAATCAGTGGTCTTGAAATTGCATCTCCTGGCCACTACCGGGCTGGTCAAAAAATCTCAGTGTCGAGGAAATGACCCAACAGCATACCTTACCTAAAGCGAATTGAGCACATCATCTCCGTGCATGACGCCCCCCTCCCCCCCCATTTATTTCCTTCGCTACTGAGTCTCTTTAGCTTTTATGCAAAATGAAGGGATCATTATGAACACCCATTTAAATTAGAATGGGCAGAGAAAATCTGTACAAGGCAGAAAAAAATTAATCACCTGTGGCAACTGTCATGTGAAGTTATCCTTCCCTCATTCCATGCCAGCTCATCCACTTAAGGACAAAGAAAGATCCCATTGTTGGCTGGTGTCACACTGCAGAATCTGGCTGGCCGTAGGCACTGTTCTTGCCCAGAATCCAAGCCGCTGCCACAAATAGCAATGTGGAATGCAGCTGCAGCGCTGGTGGGAAAGCTGTCACAGGCAAGGCTAAAATACCGAGAGAGCCGAGCTGGTGACATTGCTAAAGATGATCATGAAGACATTTACCAGCCTGCCCTGCCTCCCCTTCGCCCATCCCTTCAGAAGCTTGTATCAAGCGTGTCAGGCTAGGTGATAAACGTGTGGAAAGTTGACAGGTGACGACAGGTGGCTGAGTAAGTGAAACCCTCCATCGTTAATTCTTGTGATTTTACCTTTCTGCCACAACGAACTAACATTAGAATGTGTGACTAAATAAACCCAGTGTGAAAAGCCATTCACCAAGAAACAGAGTCAGAATAGAAAGCCACAATCTCATGCTGTCAAGCTCCTGGATTGCTGAGGTTTTTTTGGAAAAAAGCCTTGTAATCAAGTGTGTATTATTTAGAATTAAGTGGAATGATGAGCTGTGTTGTTTTTCTCTGGAATCTATATCTAGAGAACTCAGCTCAAAGTCATGAGTCAGAAAAATCCCATTTCTCATAAATCTCTTCTAGACTAGGCTATTAAGTAATCAGCTCATTGGAATTTTGATTAATGAGAACGGGAGAAAGGTTTAAGGGTGCGTGCTTTGTTCTATTGATGTCTGTGAAATGTTGGTGACTGCTGACACATCCTAGTCCAAAGCAATTGAAAATCATTTTAACTTTGCTTTGTTTGGAGAGGCTCAGGGGTTATTGAATTGAGAGAAATTGGACTGAAACAAGTAATTTTTCTGACACAGGCCACTAAACAGCTTGGAGACCAGGAGACATAGGGCCCCAAGCAGGCTGTTTACTGTTAGTGTCTTCTTCAAGGAGGCATCTTCTTCTCACATAAATATCCTGAGCAACAGATTCCTAGTGGTTTCCTGAATTTGCCTACATGTCTTGTGATTTACAATTAGTAATGAATGGCAACGACAATAACTGTCCAATTGGGGTTTGTATATGCCGAGGGAGACAATAACGTCGTAGCCACTCTTCAAAGCAGGGGAAAGACTCTTGTGATTTCCAGTCAAGCATATGAATTCCTTTTCTGGGTAGTATTTTATATTCTTCTTGAGAATGCAAAAGGGGTCACACTTCATTCACAGGGATTTTAAACTTAGTAATATTTCCCTGGGGGTGGAAACAATTTCAGCATTGTCTTTCCTACCTTTTAAACACACGTTTATGGTCCCAGGCATTATTTTTCATTTGAAAATTACAATTTTATTTAAAAATATATATTTCCTTTACTAAAATGAAGTACCCTAATAAAATCAATGCTCAAGTCTTCCTTTTTTCCCTGATATTAGGATATGATGACAAAATTACTTGCTGATTCTTCTTGCTTTTGTGCATTTTGAATCTTAATAATCATGTAGAGGTTTCATGGCACTGATATTTAAGCTATCCATCTCATATTTTCTATATTATTTCTTCTTGATAAGTTTAATTTGAAAAATAAACTTGGTCCTCATAAATCTATGAGAAATCTACTTCCTTTATAGTTAAAGACATTGAATTCATGGTGTATAAAATCTACACAAGTGTTCAGATGTAAGTAGTAGATCAATAGTTAGATAGAAAGACAAAATGATGTGGAAAATGTACCACAATGTTAAAAATTGGTGGATCTAGGTCTCTGGGGGTGTATGGCTGTGGGTGTGGCAGTTTGAGGCTGGGTGGATCCCAGAAGATCATGTCCTCAGAGCTAATCCATTCCTGTCTATGTAAACCTATTGTAGATGGTTTTAATTAGATTCAGTTATTAGAATCTTTTATTACATTCATTTACTAGAATCTTTCATTCGATTCAGTTAAGGGAGCTTCCTTTTGATTAAATCACTTCAGTAGGGCATGACCAAGGTGGGTCCAAATCCTTTTTATTTTTTTAAAACTTTATTATTTTTAAAGAAGTTTTAGATTTACATTTACAGAAAAAGTATATACTTTTGGTATACCCAAAAGTATAGGGAATTCCTATATAACCCTCCCTGTACCCACACACATAGTTACCCCTATTATTAAAATCTTGGCTTAGTGTGGTACATTTGTTATAGTTGATCTGCCAGTATTGAAGCATTGCTACTAACCAAAGGCTATAGTTTATGCTATGGTTTATGATTTCTGCTGTGCAGTTCCAGAGACCTTGACAAATGCATAATGGCATGTGTCTGTCATTGCAGTAATATGAAGAAAACAGAAAAATCTCACTGACCCAAATATGTCCTGTCCCACCCATTCTGCACTCTCCCCATTCTGAAGCCCTGGCAACCACTATCTTTATATCAGTGTTACAAGTTCTTTCTTCAACACAAGATAACAACCACTATAACAACTAACCTACTTTGGTCCATGGCCATCCCCCATCCCCATCACCATTCAATCCCCAATCCTGAGGGGCCCAGGACGATGTCAACTCCAACAGAGGCTGAGAGGGAACCCAGATATCACAGGGAAGATGAAAGAAATTATTCTGTCCACAGTTGCAAACAATCCTGGTTTTTAGGGATGGGACCTGTACATCACCATGGTTTTGTTCGTTGTCCAGGGCAATCCAGAAGAACTGGAGAGTAGGAGTTGTCTGCTACTCTGTTGTGACTCAGAGCTCAACAGACATTTGAGCAGTGTAAAAATTTAAGTCTCTGAAAAACATATTTACCAGGTACATTGAAAATTCTAGATTCAAATAAAAGGAGTAGAGGCATCATGATTGGGGAATTATAAATAAGTATAACTATTTTATAATGGGGAGATAGATTATCATATATTCCCAGGTAGGGCTCGCTGAAGGGGTGTTTAATTCATGATGTTTCATGCCTTACCTCTGTTGTCCAGATGTCCCTGGAGCTCTCAGTATCACCCTTGTTTGAGGCTTTGTTTACTGTGGTAATAAGTGAAATCTGTCTGAGACCTGCATAACGTAATCTATGGAATGACTTCCCAACATTCTTTGAAATCTCTTAGCCATAAAAAAATCTTTTTTTTTTATTTAATGTTTCCTCCTTTTGGTCAAGGTTTTTTTCCAAATACATCACTGATTAATGCTTGGTGATAATCCCTTGGTGCCTGGGAGGCCCATCCCTGGGAGTCATGTCCCACATCAGGCAGAAGGTATTGAATTTATTTGCAGATTGGTTGAGAGAGAGACCACATTTGAGTAACAAGGATGTTTTCAGGTAACTCATAGGCATTACTTATAATTAGGCAAAGTTTTATTTTCACAAGAGTAAGGTTCATAGTTATGCACATTAATGTTAAGGGCTTGACATATAGGCCTGTTTTTTTTTTCCATAGGGACAGATTATATATTCTAGAGATTTTTGCCATTTTTTTTTTTAGAAGATAGCAAGGCTTCCCCAGGATGGAAGTTTAATAATTTTTTATTTTATTATTATTATATTTTTTAGAAGGTACTGAGGATTGAACCCGGGACCTTGTACATGTAAAGCAGGTGCTCAACCACTGAGCTACACCCGCTCCCAATGAGGTTTAATATTTTGTTAGCTGCTCTGTAGACCTTTATCTATTGAGAAAACACACCTATAACAACACAAACACATTCAGATCCTATAGAAATATATTTAGGTGCATTTTCCCCTATGTATCACCACACTATCAACACCCTGTACTAGTGATGGACCTTTGTTATAGATCCTAAAAGAACATTCTTATATTTGTATTCATAACCTCATTCCTAGGATTCCCCAGAATTCACTGAGTTATATGGTTGCCCATTTTATCCTCTAGCTTTCCTTCTAACCTCATGGACAGGCCAAACTTCCCCTTTCAACCACATTCAAACTCACACACAATGTTATTAATTATATACTCTTAAAGCTGCCACACCATCACCTCTGTCCATTCCCAAACCATTGTAATCAACCAAATTATAAATTCTGCACAGATAAAGCATCAGCTCACCAATCTATACTGCCCTTCTATCTTCTAAGAACATATCTTCCAGACTGTAACTCCATGAGTCTGCTCACTATCCTTAGTTGATATCAGTGAGATCTGTCCTTTTGTATCAGGCTTATGTCACTCAACATAAGGTCCTCGAGGCTCATCCGTGTTGTCGCATTTGTCAAAACTTCATTCCTTCTGACAACGGAATAATATTCCATCATATGTATATACCACATTTTGTTTATCCATTCAACAGCTGATGGAAACATGGTTTATGTCCATCTTTTAGCAATTGTGAATAATGCCACTATGAATATCAATGTGAATATATCTATTTGTGTCCCTGCTTTAAATTCTATGAGGTATATACCTGGTAGTGAGACTGTCAGATAATATGGCAATTCAATACTTAGGTTCCTGAGGAACCACCAAACTGGACTCCACAATGGCTGCACCATTCTACATTCCCACCAGCAGTAAATAAGTGTTCCTATTTCTTCACGTGTTCCAGCACATAAAGTTTTCTGATTTTTAAAAAAATATCAGCCAGTCCAGTAGGAGGGAAATATCTCATTGTCATTTTGATTTGCATTTCCCTAATAATTAGTGATGCTGAGAATCTTTTCATGTGCTTTTTAGCCATCTGTATTTCCTCTTTCGAAAAGTATCTGTTCAAGTTTCTTGCCAATTTCTTAAGTGGGTTGTTTGTCTTTTTGTTATTGAGTTGTAGGATTTATTTATATATGCTGAATATTAGATCCTTATCAGATATGTGGTTTCCAAATATTTCCCCCCATTGAGAAGGCTGCCTTTTCACTTTCTTGACAAACTTCTTTGAAGCTCAAAATTTTTTATTTTTATGAGGTCCCATTTATCTATTTTTTCTTTCATTGCTTGCACTTTGGGTATAAAGTTCATGAAACCATTACCTACCAGAAGGTCTCATAGATGCTTCCCTTACATTATCTTCTGGGAGCTTTATGGCCCTAGCTCTAATATTTAGGTCTTTGATCCATCTTGAGTTAATTTTTGTATAGTGTATGAATTAGGGATCTTTTTTCCTTCTTTTGGATATGGATATTAAGTTCTCCCACCACCATTTGTTAAAGAGATGATTATGTCCCACTTGAGTGGAATTGGCAGCCTTGTTGAATATTAGTTTGCTGTAGATGTGTGGGTCAATTTCTGAACCCTCAATTTGGTTCCATTGGTCAATATGTCTATCTTTGTGCCAATACCTTGCAATTTTGACCACTGTGGTTTTGTTGTATGCTTCAAAGTCAGGTAGCATGAGTCTTCCAATTTTGTTTTTCTTTTACAAGACGTTTTGAGGTGTTCAGGGTCCCCTACCCTTCCAAATAAACTTGGTAATTTACTTTTTCAATTCTGTAAAATATGTTTTTGGAATTTTTCTTTGGATTGCATGAATCTATAAATCAATTTAGGTAGAATTGACATCTTAATGATGTTTAGTCTTCCAATCCATGAACATGGAATATGCTTCCAATTTTTTAGGTCTTCTTTGATTTCTTTTAACAATGATGTGTAGTTTTCAGTGTACAAGTCCTTTACATCTTTAGTTAAGTTTATTCCTAGATATTGGATTCTTTTAGTTGCTGTTGTAAATGGGATTGTTTTCTTGATTTCCTCCTTAAATTGCTCATTATGAGTGTAAAGTTACACTACTGATTTTTGTGTGTTGATCTTTTATCCTGCCACTATACTGAACTCATTTATCAGTTTTAGTAGCTTTGTTGTAGTTTTTCAGGACTTTCTATATATAAGATCAAGTCATCTGGAAATAGAGAAAGTTTTACTTCTTGCCTTTTATTTCTTTTTCTAACCTAAGTTCTCTAGCAAAAACTTCTAACACAATTTTGAATAAGTGGCTACAGCAGGCATCCTTGTCATGTTCCATATCTTAGAGGTAAAGCCTTTCACATTTAGTATGATATTTGCTGTAGGTTTTTCATATATGCCCTTTATCATGTTGAGGAAGTTTCCTTCTATTCCTATCTTTTGAAGTATTTTTATCAAGAAAGGATGCTGAATTTTGTTGAATGTCTTTTCTGCATTAATTGAGATGATCATGTAATTTTTCTCCTTCAATATGTTAATGTGGTGTACTACATTAATTTATTTTCTTATGTTGAGCCATCCTTGCATACATGGAATAAACCCACTTGATCATGGTGTATAATTCATTTGATGTGTTGGATTAAATTTGCAAGTATTTTGTTGAGGATTTTTGCATCTAAATTCATTAGAGAAATTGGTCTGTAATTTTCTTTCCTTGTAGCATCTTAAGGTGGCTTTGGTGTTGCGATGATATTAGCATCATAGAATGAGTTAGGTAATGTTCCCTCCTCTTCAAACTTTTTGGAAGAGTTTGAGAAGGATTGGTGTTGGTTCTTTGTGGAATGATTGGTAGAATTCACCTGTGAAGCCAGCTGGTCCTGAGCTTTTGTTGGTTGAGAGCTTTTTGATGACTGATTCAATCTCATTGTGAATCATCTGTTCAGGTCTTCTATTTTGTCTTTCCTCATTGTAGGGTGCTCATGTGTTTCTAGAAATTCATCCATTTCATCTACATTGTCCAACTTGTTGGCATACAATGTTTTAAAAGGCAAAACTTGTTAGAGACAAGGAAGGACACTATATATTAATAAAAGGAGCAAACTATCAACAAGAAAGAAAAATCATAAATAATTATGCACTTAGCCAAGGAGCCCCAAATACTTGAGGCAAACACTGGCAATACTAAGGGGAGAAACAGATGTCTCTACAATCACGGTGGGGAACTTCCATTTACCACTCTCAGCAATAGATAGAACATCTCAACAGAGGATCAATAAAGAAACAGGGACCTTGAATAATATGCTAGAGGAACTATACCTAATGGACATATACAGAACAATGCACCACAACACAGCAGGATATATATTTTTGTTGAGTGCTCATGGATAATTCTATAGGATAGACCACATCTTACGTCACAGAGCAAGTCTAAACAAATTCAGAAAGATTGAAATTATACAAAGCTCTATCTCTGATCACAATGGAATGAAGCTGGAAATCAATAATGGGTGAACAACTGGAAATTTCACAAATATATGGAAGTTAAGCAACATACTCTTAAACAATCAGCGGGTCAAGGAGGAAATTGCAAGACAAACTAGTAAATATGGCAAAGCGAAAGAAAATGAGAACACAGCATATCAAAAATGGGATGCAGTGAAGGCTGTCCTAAGAGGGAAATTTATAGCCCTAAATGACTATATTAAAAACTAGAAAGAGGTAAAATCAAAGACTTAACTGCATACCTGGAAGAACTAGAAAAAGAATAGCTAACTAATCCCAAAGCAAGGAAAAGGAAAGAAATAACAAAGATTAAAGCAGAATTAAGTGAAACTGAGAGGGAAAGCAGATGTGGCTTAAGCGATTGTGTTCCCATCTACCTTATGGGAGGTTCATGGTTCGAATCCTGGGGCCTCCTGGTGAAGGCGAGCTGGCCCGAGTGGAGTACTGGCCCACGTGGAGTGCTGGCCTGTGCAGGAGTGCTGGCCCACATGGAGAGCTGGTGCAGCAAGATGACGCAACAAAAAGAGACCCAGAAGAGAGACACTAAGAAATGCAGCAGAACAGGGAGCTGAGGTGGTGCAAGTGATTGAGCTCCTCTCTCCTACTCTAGAAGGTCCCGGGATCAGTTCCCGGTGCCTCCTAAAGAGAAGACAAGCAGACACAAAAGAACACACAGCGAATGGACACAGAGAGCAGACAGTGAGCGCAAAACAATGGGGGGTGGGGTGGGGGAATAAATAAATAAATAAATCTTTAAAAATTTAAGAAATAAATAAAACCGAGAATAAAAAAAACAGTAGAGAGAATTAACAAAACCAAAAGCTGTGATTTTGAGATTAATAAAATCAACAAACCCTTAGCTCAATTAACAAAAAAAGGAAGAAGAGTCAAATAAATAAAATCAGGAATGAGAGAGGGGACATCACCATGATCTCACAAAAATGAAGAGTATCATAAGAGGATACTAGAAAAAAGGGCATGCCAACAAGCTGGAAAACTTAATCCTTTTACTGGAGACCTTTATAAATGGAGGAATAAAAGACACAGGGGAAAAAGTGCAGAGACAGAGAAACCTCAAAAGGCTGAAAGAAAGGTCCCAGAGGCCAGAGGCTAGAATCAGCAGAGCACAGAGGGAGGCCTGGAGGACAGGGGAGAGATGAGCCATCTGCCTGATCGCCCACAGCTGAGCTCAGGGAGAAAGTGCGCCTGGAGGAGAAGGCAGAGACCAGCGGAGCCTGCATTATGCCTGGCATGTACCTAATCACACACAGCTGAAACTTGTTGAGGCAATGTCTCTGGTGATGCCTTGATTTGGAGACTTTCACAGCCTCAGAACTGTAATCTTTTAAGCTAATAAATTCCTATTATAAAAGTGAATATATTTCCAGTGCATTGCTTCCAGTAGCCTTTAGCAAACGAAACAAAGGGGTATGTTGGAGTTCTCTTTAAGGGGTTTGTATTATTCTTGTAACTGTCTTCAAGCTTGAAAGTATTTCAAAATAAAAAGTTAAAAAAATCAAATATCCATTTTCTCATGATTTCTTTACCCTTTTCTTGGGTAACCTACATTTTTCTAAAATACATGCTCTATTAATTAATACATTATAGTAAGCATTATTGATACGGAGACATTTTACATACAGACTTATAATCCAATTCATTTGTACTGACTGGACTTTTCCTATTGAATTTTTAAAATTAATCATTCTTTATTTCTTTTTTATTTTCAAATTCTCATTGCCCTGCTATTAAGCTAAAATTCCTGTTCCATAGATTTTTTAAGCCCTAAGAAATATAATTTAAGGCATTACTCTCAGTTAATGCTTTCTTGGACCTTGGCATTAATTTAAAAGCAATTCATAATTTTCATTATTCTAGGTTCAAATGCTAACCAATGACATCCTAAACAACTTTCTAGATGTTAGAGTTTGGTTAAAAATTGACAGAACTTCAAGCTCCACATCAGTAAAATGAGCTTAATAATTATACAGTGTGATTTACTGTAAATATTAAATAAGATAACGCATATCATGTGTTTAAGAAAGGGCTCAGTCAGCACCCATTGAATATTAGTAATTCATTTTATTCTTATCCCTAACGATGTTTCATAGACTGACCAAAGACTGAAATATTTTCTCTCAGGTTGGTTTGATAAATGTTATTGAGCACCCATTGAGTTTCCAGCTCTCAGCGGGGCATTGGTGATATTCAGGAGAGTAAGATATTATTTCAGCTCTCAAGGAACTTTCAGACTACAAGACAGAGAAAACACATTTAAATAAATAACAATTTACGGAGATGTGTACATGATGACAAAATGTAAGGTAGAGACATAGCAAAGAGGAAGTCGTGATTGACCATTATTGGGGGAGAGGGTGCCAGGAAAAGCATGAGGTGTCATGAGCAAGATTGCGAAGAATGAACCTATGTCTAGGTAAAACAAGGGGGAGAAGAAGAAAATTCCAGGTAAATTAACATCATGTATAAAGCCCCATCATAGTTTACATATAAGAGAATATCACAGTAAAAAGTTACAGCAGAGGAACATATAGGAAAGTATAAGTCTTCAGATATTGCTAGAGTTAAGAGTGTCAAGACATGACTCTTTTCTTTTTTAGACAAATATTTACATATTTTTAAAGAAAATTTTAGCAAAGGGGTTTTATTTATGTTAGCCTTTTTAACATAAAGAAATGCATGCCCCTAGTTAAACATGTGAAACTGTACAAGAAAATATAAATTGTAAAATCCAGGTCTCTTTTTACCGTCTTCATTCCATCTTGAAGTATTAAACTCTGGTCACAATTTCTCATCCAACTTTGTAGAAGTAGCCTATGAGAGTCTGACCACAATCAGTTTGAGGCAAATGACACTTTAGTTTTATTTGGGCAATATGATATTTTAAATTTTTAAAGATTGCATTTGAATGTACTTAGGTGTGAAATTTATCTCACAATTCACAACATTGTTTTCAATTAGATACCTCAAATGTTGATAATACCTATTTTTGAAGGACAGCAATTGAATTGTGAAACTGAAGGCAAACGCGTAAGATTTGTGTGTACGTGTGTGGGTAAATGATCATGCTACACTTTCTGTATTCCACCTTGCTCATTTTCTTAATAATATGTAGTGAACGTTCTTCATATCAGTTGTTGAATTAATAGTACTCATTTTTAACAGTTACGTAGTAATCTATTTTAAGGATCTACCATAATGTACTCAATCATTCCCTGAATAATAAGCATTGCTTCTTTTTTCCTTATTATTGGATCAATGTTGGGAGAAAGATACTGTACCTAGCTATTCAGGCATTTGTGTAACATATATATAGAATAAATGTATAGAAATGGATTTAGATGGGATTTTGGAGAAATAATTGTTTGTCTCTTCTATGTATTTTAACTGATAGTAAAGAGAAGCACTGAGGCAAATGGGAATCCAAATGAATTATTAATGATGGGAAATGTCCCCAAAGCCCCCATTTCGGGTTCTGGCAAAGCTAAGTTGAGGCCCATTGGACATCACCCCCTGTTCCTTACTAGCTAGACCTCAGTACCACTTGATAATAGAGTCAAGCTTACAATTTGGGACATTGTCTCCGTCTTCCAGGCCTGCTGTAACAAATTGCCATGGAATGGTTGGCTTCAGTAACAGGAGTTTATTCTTTCATGGTTCTGGAGGTTGTGTGTCCAAACCCAAGGCGTCAGCAGAGCCATGCTTCCTCTGAAGTCTGTAGGGTACTTCCAGTGGCTTGCGGGCAATCTATAGCTCAAGCTCAGATTCCTTCACATGGCCACCTCTCTCTCTCTCTCTCTTTCTCTCTCTCTCTCCCCACCCACCCTTTCAGTCATCTGTGTCTTCTAAATATCCTCTCTTTCAGTGGATTCCCCAGTCATATTGGATTAAGGGCCCACCCTAATCCAATTTGGGGTCATCTTAACAACTAACAACATCTTCAAAGACCCTACTTCTAAATGAGTTCCTCCCCTGCGTGGGACCAGAGCTGGGACTTGAATTTGACTCATTGCAGTGCGTAGTAGACCTGCACCTTGCTACATACACAGCACGGCAGCCCTGTCTTGTGCAGGTCGCCTGTCCCGTTTCCGCTCCTAGGACAGGACCACAGGCAAACTGGAGATGAAGCAGGCACACCGTGGAGCAGACAGGCTCAGGAGTCAGTGGGGTGTGCTTCCTCGTCTGGGGCAAAGCAGCATCCCCCACTGGAAAAAGATGTGGCATGTCCATTTATTTTAATTTGAGACTTATCATTAAATCACCTTCAAATAGTTTGTAACAATTTATGTTCAAATGAAAACATTCAGCAACATTCAACATTGATTTTACTTTTAGCAATCTGAAATGCAATAATGAGACTCCCAGATTGTTTAAAATCATGTCACTTTAAATAAGAATTTAAATATGAATAAAGCTCAGATATTTTCCATAGATTTTTTGACCACTTATATTTTTTGCCTGTAAACTGTTACATATATACATTCCCATTTCTAGTGGATTAAAGATAATATTCTTTAAAAACAAGTATAGCCGTTCTTTCTTGAGTGTTCCTCCATGGCAGGTACCACAGAAAATATTTTACCTGTACTGTTATTTCATCTCATCTGCAAAGCAGCATGTGGTGTGTACCGTCTTGATCTCCATCACTTAGGTGAGGAGACGGATGCTGACACGCAACTCGCTGCGGCCACCTGCTAGAGCCGAGCTGAGCTTTGTAACTAGCCAAGCTATCCCACCCCAGCGTTTAAGCCTCCATCAGTGCCGTATTCTTCCCCTCAAGACTTGTTCATTTATTTAGCTTATTTATTCATGTACTCACTCTTAAAATTGGAAATTTAGTCTTATCATATTTGTTGCAAAATTGCACCCTTTTCCTCCTTTTTTAAATTCTTAATTCCTTGCTGTAGTGACAGTGTAACCCTGGCAGTCATGACAGCCCCAGGTGGGTTCTGGATTGCAAAGCCATGTGTTGGGGGGAGTGAGGGGAAGTACTGCCATCTGACAGACTCTCAGCGGCTCAGTCACGTAGCTGACTTTTCCAAGGGAAGCCACTTCACCCAGGCTGGGTCATCTAGATTTTCTCTCCTGAAATTATACAATTTAAATTTTAAATACTTGGTGTAGCCATTGGGCAATTTAATATAATTATGAATTCCAAAAATATAATTGGATCATGCTTGTAAACTGATCTGTTAATCTGGGCATGATTAGGTTATGATTAGGGCATTGAGCCCCACCCCTTGGTGGGTGGGGGAATCGAATATAAAAGGCCAGGCAAAGGACAGAGGTCGCAGTTTTTGAGTTGCAGTTTTGAAGTTGGAGTTTTGATGTTGGAGAGAAGGCCCCAGGAGAAGAGAAGTGAGCAGTTCACCTGACAGTCTACAGCTGACCTTGTGGAGGAAACAGAGGCACTGAGCCCGGAGAGAAATGCAGCCCCGGGAAGAGAGGAACCCAAGAAGCCTGAACCCTGGCAAATGTCAGCAGCTGTCTTGCTCCGACACGTGGCAATGGACTTTGGTGAGGGAAGAAGCTTAACGCTTTATGGCCTGGTAACTGTGGACTTCTACCCCAAATAAATACCCTTTATAAAGAACAACCCATTTTTGGTATTTCACATTAACACCCCTTTAGCTGACTAATACACTTGGAAATTGTTGCAGTTCGGTTATGCGAATGACTGACCCCAAACGTCTCCATTTCACCCTTCTTCTGTCCTTTAACCTCGAGGTTTCAGTTAAATGAAGTAGCTTTTTGTTTGTTTGTTTGTTTTTTGTTTGAGTTGTGTTGTTTAAATATATTAGAGGCAAGTTTCTGATGTGTATAGCACTAAGAACTGTAAAGAACATATTAATCAGATTTATAAATTGTTTAAAGATTTATTTACTTTATCCATTTTAACCCCTCTCCCCCATTTGCTGTTTTGTGTCCATTCGCTGGGCAATTCTCTGTGTCTGTTTCCTGCCCTCTCTTCTCATCCTTCTTCTCCAGTCTTCACTGATATTCGATCCTGGAGACCTCCAATGTAGGAGAGAGGCATTCTGCTACCTGCTCCACCTCAGTTCCTGGTTTACGGAGCATCTCGTCTTGTCTCTCCCCTGCATCTCTCTCCTGTTCCGTCACCATCTTGCTACATGGCTCCCGGGGCCTGGCGGCTCACCTGCACACAGAGCCTGGCAGCCCATGCGCCTTCTACATATATTTTCATTTTGTCAGGAGGTCTTAGGAATCAAACCCAGGTCCCTCCATATGGCAGACGGATGCCCAACCATTTGAGCCACAGACGCCCCCCTCCTTTTTCTTTGAAATGGTTTCTCTATCCTTATTGTCCTGGAATAGAGTTGTTTGCTTATTTACATTCTGGTTTGTTTTGCTTTATGCATTTAACCCTGTGATCCATCTCAAATATTATTTGTTATAAGGAAATTTATATGATTTCCTGGCTACCCAGTTTTCCCAATACTGTGGTGAAGTCATCCATATTTTTCCACTGACTGAAATGCATTTATTAGACATTAAATGCACAATATGAATTTGGAGATCATCTTTAAGAAACAGTTCACTTTATTTCTCCAGTCATTTTTTTTCCTGTACTGTACTGTTTGTTACACTGTAACTTTACATGTTATTTCATGATTATTAATGTCTTCCTTAGTCTCTTTTTTCATATATATATATTTTTCCCCTGGATTCCTCACCTGTTATTTTGTTTTCTCAGAGGAAATATCGGAATAATTTTTGTCAAATTCTAAAAGCAGCTACATATCTGGTTTAAATATTTATGACAACGGCATTGAATTTAATAATAATTTAGATATTTCATACTGTTGGGACTTCATATCTAAAAGAGGGTTAATTGTATTGACTATTTTTAAGGAAATGTTTGTATTCTTTATCATTTTTCCCAGGTAGAGCCTGTAACTTTTATTGTTTTCAGTATATTTCACAGAGAACTTTAACCAGGCACACAACATCAATTTTTACCCTGTCAGGATTTTATTGATTCTAGTTGGGAGCTCTCTTGTAGTTTTATGTTTTAAACATTGACTTTGGCTTCACTTGGTTGTTAGTGTAGTATGACTCATGCTAGAATAGCTTCCTGCTCGTTCTAGCTCGTGTTTCCTCTTCACACTTTCCTAAACTTCCTGAAACTTGCCATAATTTTCCTGGTGAAGATCCCCAGATATGTCACCCAGAAAACCCTCTGGGCAAACTTGCCTCATTCAAATGGCTCATTTTACTTCTTTCTTCCATATTCCTTTAGAACGGATAATTTAGTCCTGTTTTTATTGTAGTTTCTGATCTGCTGATACAATGTTCCACAAAATAGTCATGGTTGTATTTAGTATAAAAGACTTTGATACTAATATTAAACTGTTTCTCCTGACCTTTAGGTGAAAAGCTACTAATAAACTACCCCACCTTTTTCCTTTAGGAGTATAATATGATTCTACAATAAAGTTCATTAAGGTCCATTTAATCATTTTTTGCTTTCTTGAAAATGAACTTGTTAAATGCCAGGTCCCATTTTTGGTTACAAATGAGTTTGTGAACATAAGTAACTGTCCTGGGCTCATCCTGCACTAAAAACAAGTTAACTGGGGAATAGATGCTCTTTTAGAGAATCAAGCCATTTTTGCTAAGGAGAAAAATCTTGTTTTTACCTGCAAGGTGTGCCCAGCATTGTGGTGCACGAGGAGAAGAACACTGTGTACTTTGGAGCCTTGTGAAGGTGGAGTAGGAGGACAAGGCGGGATGAGGGGTCCAGAGAGAGAGCACAGAAGTGAGGACCACGTCAAAGCCCGGGGATGCTGCTGACACCTTGTGCTATGAGAAGGCTGCACTGACCATCGGAGAGTGCGGAGGGAAAGCAACCTCTGGGTGATCATAAAAGCCTTTTGCAGCGCTACTGAACAGGTTAGCATTAGTGGTCATCCAAGCAGGGTGTTCACTGGGGAGTGTGCATTCACCCTGTTTATCCTGTTACTTATACAATGAAGTAAATCATGTAAATATGACCTCACTTACCCCAGTGGGCTGGATTTATTGACCATTTAAATTTTTGCACTATGCTAGGATAATGTTAAACCCTCACCCTTAGTAATTTACATTTTCTTTTCTTGCTCATCTAGGCATTTTAGCTTCTGTTTCACACACCGCAATTAACTATTTAAATGTCTCTTTCTCCAACCAGGTCATAAGCTCCTTGTGGACACAAAGCCTTGTAATATCAGCACTTGGGTAAGAATGGGAAATTGTAAAGCTTGTTCAAGTATGTTTTTCTTAGGCAATAAATGGATGCATGAATAAGAGAAAACTGTTGTATAAGTACAAGAGAGCAATGCAGGGAGAGTTAGAACTGTAGACTACAGAAGTTTTAAATTCTTCATTGAGTAACCTTTAATGACATTTGGAAATGTTCATTTATGGAACATATTAGAATGAACTTTAGGCCTAATG
>JAQZBX010054416.1:0-18654 GCA_029593785.1 Cabassous unicinctus
AAGCGAACCCGGGGCCTCTCATATGGTAAACGGGTGCGCTATCCATTGCGCCACAGCCGCTTCCTGCCGTGAGGTTGCTGCATCAGCCCACCGCACCACTCAGGCCGGCGTGCCCTCACAAGGAGGCCTCGGGGCGCGAACCCGGGCCTCCCATATGGTAAACGGGGGCTCTATCCACTGAGCCACACCCGCTTCCATGCACTTAATCTTATTTGGTATCCCTTGTATGTTATACATCACTTTTCTCTTGCTGCTCCCAGAATTCTTTCTTCATCTTTGGCATTTGACATTCTGATTAGAAGGTGTCTCAGAGTTGGTCTATTTAGATTTATTCAGATTGGAGTACATTGTGCTCCTTGGACACGGATATCCATGTCCTTCAATAGGGTTGGGAAATTTTCTACCATTATTTCTTCAGATATTCCTTCTGCCCATTTTCCCTTCTCTTCTCCTTCTGGGACACCCTTGACATGTATGTTTGCCTCTTCTTCTTCTGGGACACTCATAACATGTATGTTTGCATGTCTCTTGTTGTCATTTAGTTCCCCGAGACCCTGTTCAATTTTCCCATTATTTTCTTTATCTGTTCTTTTGTATGTTAGCTTTCAGAGGCCATGTCTTCAAGCTCGCTGATCCTTTCTTCTGCCTCCTCAAATCTGATATTATATGATTTCATTTATTGTGACTTTCATTCCCATAAGATCTGCTATTTTTCTATGTAAGCTTTCAAATTCTTCTTTGTGTTCACCCAATGTCTTCTTAATATCTTAAACCTCTTTAGCTATCTCATGGAATTTATTAAGGAGATTTGTTTGAACATCTATGATTAGTTGTCTCAAGTCCTTTATGTTATCTGGAGGCTTATCTTGCTCCTTTGACTGGGCCATATCATCCTATTTCTTGGTATGGATTGTAATTTTTTGTTGATGTCTTGGCATGTAGCTTACTAGATGTATTTGTTCTGAGTGTAGTTTCTCTCTTTAGTTTGGGGTTTTCTTGACTTTTCTTCCTTGCTGGTTGTGTAATAGCAGGCAAGGATGTAGCTGGTGCTGTAAGCTATGGAGGCTGAAGCTGCTCACCTTGCCCCAGGAACCAATGAAACTTCTCCCAACTTTCTCCTCTGCCAGGGGTGGGGATAGAGCCACAGCCATGTGTAATAATCCAAGTCATGCAGGCCAAGACTGTCCATAGTTGCCTGGAGAGAGTGATGAAGCTTCATAACCCTTCCTCCCCTGCCTGAGGCAAGGATGGAGCTGCAGGTGTGGGCATCAATCTGTGCTGTGTGGGTCCAAAATGACCACAGTTGCCCAGGTAGGCTGACATAGCACCAGCCCCCCTCCTCCCCTGCCACTCTGGAGTGCCCAACAATCTAATCTGTGTGGGCCAAATATGCCTGCAGTTGCTTTGAGAGGCTGAGGAAGTACTGTTCCTTCTGCCCTTTAGGGGGTGGAGATGGAACCACAGGCACCTAACAGTTCAGTCCTTGTAGGCCAAAAGTGCCTGCCCTTGCCTGGAGAGGCTGAGGAAACACCATCCCCCTCCTATCCTCTTGGGGGTGTGGGTGGACCCACAGGCACCCAACAGTCCAGTCTGTGCAGGCTGAAATTGCTAGCCATTACCCAGAGAGCCTGTGGAAACACCAGCCCCCTCCTATCCTTTTTGGGGGGTGGGGGTGGGTCCACAGGCACCCAATGGTCCAGTCCTTGCAGGGTGAAAGTGCCTGCCATTGCCCGGAAAGATGGAGGAAACAACAGCCCCCTCCTATCTTATTGGGGAGTTGGGGTGGATCTACAGGCACCCAACAGTTAAGTCCATGCAGGACAAAAGTGCCTGCCATTTACTGAAAAGGGTGAGGAAACACCAGTCGCCTCCTATCATATTGGGAGGTGGGGGTGGATCCACAGGTGTTTAACAGTCCAGTCTGTGCAGGCCAAAAGTGCCTGCTATTGCCCAGAAAAGCTGAGGAAACACAGCTGCCCTCTTATCCTACTTGGGGGCAGGGATGGAACTACATATGTCTAACTATTCAGTGTGTGGGGGCCAAAAGCAACTGCAGTTACCCAGAGAGGCTGGGGAAATACCACCCCTATCTTGTCCTATCATGGTTGGGGTGGAGCCCAACAGTCAAGTTTGTGCTGGCCAAAAGTGCCTGCAGTTGCCCTGAGAGGATGAGGAAACACCAGTCCCCTCCTATCCCATGGGGTATTGCAGGGCAGGAGTTGTAATTGAAGGTGCTCAACAGACCAGTTTGTGTGGACTGAAAACACCTGCAGTTGCCTGGAGAGGCTGTGGAAACACAGGTCACTTCCTATCCTATTGGTGGGTGGAGATGGAGCTGCAGGTGTCTGAGTATCCAGTCTGTGCAGGCTGAAAGTGCCTGCAGTTGCCCAGAAAGGCTGGTGCAGGTCCCCACAGCTTTTTCCCTGCTGGAGGTGGGGCTGTAGCCTAGGATAGGGCTGCAATCTGATCTAGGTGGAATGTAGCTGTTCCCTAACTTCATGTGATTTTCAATCAGCCCCACTTCCCCTTATGCCCAGGGCAGAGTTAAAATGGCAGTTACCAGCCTCTTTCCAACTTGGACAGTTTCAAACTAAGAATAATTTTTAAGATTATACTTTAGCCAGCCAAATTTACTAATCAGTATGTGAAGACAGTGGTCAACCGTCTCTTCCTCCCCTGAGGTGGCTTGCACTGCCAGTGGAGGATGGACACTGGCCTCTGTGGCATGGAGTGCTCTACTCATGCAACTTCACTGCAGATGGGCAGTTTCCTCCTTCCATTCTTTCCGGGATGTTGCAGGATACTCTTCTGGTCTCTTGGGGTCCCCCAACAGGTGCTTTAGATAACTCTGATTACTAACTGCCCTATAGAACAAGGTGACTCTTGGAAAACCTTACTCAGCCACTATTTTGCACTGCCCCCAACCCTTCTAATGTATTTTTAACCTCATCCATTGTGTCTTTCATTCCCATAAGGTCTGTTAGTTTTCTTTGCAGGCTTTCAAATTGTTCTTTATGCTCACCCAGTGTCTTTTTAATACTCTTTATCACTTCAGCCATATTTTCCTTCAGTTCTTTGAATTGATTTAGGAGATTTGTATGATTAACATTGCTTAGTGTCTTAAATCCTGTATCTTGTCAGGATATTTGGTTTGGTCCTTTGGCTGGGCCCTCTCTTCCTGTTTCCTAGTATGGCTTATAATTTTTCACTGATGTCTAGGCATCTGAATATGTTGGTGAATTTACTCTGATGGTCATTTTCTCTCTTGTCTAGTGTTTTTTTTTACACCTCTTCTTTGATTTTTTATTCTACTTATTCTAAGTCTTTAAAATTGCCCAGCTTAAGTTATCAAAATTGGGTCAGGGTCTCACTAATGGGGTGCAGATTTTCTCCCAGGGGTGGGGCTAAAGAGAGACCTAAAAGCAGTTTTTCTCCTTGCAATTTCCTGGCTGGACAGCAAATGGTATTCATCAGTGAATCTTTCCAAGAGGTGGTTCTTTCAACCTCTGCTTTCCTATGTTTCTGTTCTGGCCAGAACCAAGATGCAAAGCAAGCTCTGCTGGCTGAATTCACTGAAGACAATCCCTATGACTCATCCTCTTCTTCCCTTATAACAGCGGACAGGGAGGAGGACCTCTGTTTCCCTCTCAGTTGGCTGCAGTGAGCCAAGGGTTTTATCCAGGCTTAATGTTTTGAGGGTGGGAGATATGGAACCCTTCCTAGTTGCTGTGGGGGTTTAGTAACTCACTTTTTTTGTTTTTGGTTCTTTGTGTCTCTGTCCTTCTCCCTCCTGGGAGTTGAGAAGCACTGTCCTGGCCTGCTGACCCCTAAAGCAGGTCCCTCAGACAGCTGTTTGCCCTTTCTCTGTTGTTTTCATGAGAAAGTTGAGCCCTGCTGCCTAATCTGACACCATCTTCCCAGAACTCACTCTTTCTTTTTTGTTTTAAAGGAAGGAATTACAGCCTCATGTTCTAGAGTTTCATATTCTATTATTTGGTCATTTATTCATTTAGCAAATATTAAGGGTCTAGTTTTGCCAGATGCTAAGAATCAGGACTCAACATATAAAATAGTCTCTGTCCTAATGGAATTCACAGTCCAGTGGAGAATTTTTAGAACATTGTTCAAAAATTATCACAATATATTATATAAACTTATGCTATATAACAATAAAATGGAGGGCATATTTAGAGATATCAGATATAAGTGGCAGATTTTGCAGATTGTCTCATTCAATACTCACTCATACCTCCTTCTAAATTTCTTTTCTGTAGTGCTGAGTCTGCAAAGCATCTCATGATCAGTGAGTAGATTATTTTTTTCTTAGCCCTTCTTCCACTGACAATGCAGGTTTTCCAGACTCTGGAATTTATGCAGGTGTCCATTTTCAGCTCCCCTGGCAAATATTGGAGTTAATAGCCTAGTCTCCTGCCCTTAGGAGCTATATCAAGGTCTGAAACCCTTATCGGTTGCTGGGTGTCAGTTCCACTCATCACTATCCCAACATTTGTTCTTCATTTTTTAGCACATGGGAAGCTTATTTTATTTTGAGACTATAAGTTGTTATTATTTCATGTTTTATATTTTATATCTTATAATTAGTGAGGTCTCTATTCATATCAATTTTTTCTTCCATTTTGCTGAAAGTCAATGTCCAGAATGTCCATCAAATTTAATCAAAAGAGTCTATTCTCATTGGATTGTAACATTTATGAGTTGACATAACTTTATAAGAAAAAGGCAGTGGTTGACATATAGTCCATAGGAAAAAAAAGATATCCAAAGAGAAATATCTTTTCTTTGTGCTTTTAGCACCATCTAATGTAAAAACTATTGTGTTTTTGAGCACTGGAAGTATCTGGACCAGTGCTGTCCAATACCATAGTCATTAGCCACGTGAGGCTATTTAAATTTAAATTTATTTCATCAAGTAAATTAAAAATTCATTTACTCACTTTCACCAGTCCCATTTCAGGTGCTCAATAGCTATATGTGCCACTGTATTGGACAGCCAAATTTATCATTGCAGAAGAATTCACCTAGTTTCCCTTATATGATACACCATAGTGTCATAATAAGAATCCATAGTTTAGACTCAGATTTTAATCTCAGTATTGGCCACCTACTAGATGGATTTTGCTATAAAATGGGGAAAGCATGAGGGCAGGAGTAGGGTGGGATGAATCACCAATAGTGAACAAATCCATATAGAACTCCTATTATATGTCAGAAAGTGTTCTAATCATTGGTATGAATAGGACAGAGTCCCTATCTAAGGCATGCATGCTCTAGTCTGAGAAAAAAGAGAATAATCATTCAACCAAGCAAAAAAGAAAATTTTGGGAACTGGGGTGCAATGACAAAGAATAAAATAGGATACTATTATAGTGGCTAGAGGGGCTGCTTTATAGGTAGATTTACAAGGTAATGCTCTCTAAATTATCAACTGAATAAAAAGAAGGTGATAGAATACAAAAATATTGGGGAAGAGTGCATGAAGCAAAAAGAACAGTAAGCACAAAGGTCCAAGACAGGAAAAAACTTGACATGTTTAAGATGTCAAAAAGGCCAATGTGGCTGGACTGGATATTAGTGAAAAGAATAAGTATAGAGAGAGATGAAATCAGAGAAGTGGGCCTAATAGTTTTGAGTTTTCTTTTGGTGGCAATGAGAAGCCACTGGAGAATTTTAAACAGAATAGTAATATAATCTGATATATACTTTTGAAAAGCATGAATGCAGTGAGGGACAGTAGCACAGACTTAATAGAAGTGTTCCTTGATTTGAGTTTTGAAAACATTGCTTTTTCTTCATCACTTCTTCATAATTTATAATGTTGCACTTTTCCAGTATATGGGGAAAAGAAGATGTATGGCACTCAGCCACAAAATCTCCAGTTTTGGACTTTTCACTAGGCCACCTACTGGGTTTTTTGGGGGCAGGGATCTAGGTGTGGGCAAAGAAGAGGCTGGAGGCTGGGAGAGGAGTGGTGAATTAAAGGTGGATGAGTAGGTTGCTTTTACCACTAGAGTGGATGTTAGATTTATGGAAAGAAGTCATATAACCAATTTGGCTAAATTTGGAAAAAGTAGTTAAAATTATTGCAGATAAAATTTTCTGCAAGTAATTGATATGTGCCTATCTCATCAATAATATGAAACTAAGGGTTGATATCCTCTTTTAAGAATACCAATTAACTACCTGCATATGGCTTTTGAAGCCCCACTAATGCAACTATACTGGGGAAGATTCAACTTCAAAGCACTGAAGGATAATGTTTCTAACCCTGTCTGCATTGTTTAAGGAGGCAGTGAACTCAGTTGACTTCAAATGTGTCATGTCTTGTAAATCATTGGGTTATTAACTTTAACAGGGTGAATGTACTGCTCTCATCACCATTTCGCAGAATTAGTGCCTTAGCTAATAGTCAGGGAACATGGGGCAATAATCCCCACATTATTGGTTCATAAGTAGAGTGATCCTCTTATGTGTGAGGAATTTAGAAGGAAGATGCACGTCGGTGCACGTGAGAAAGGAACATTATCAACACTCAGGTAAAAAAATGGAATATAACGTTCTCTGTGTTTATTCTCTCTATTCAGTCAGGGTATGAATAGATGGCAAATTTAAATTTGTGTTTATGAGCATGAGCTATTATTTGATAATGGTTATTTCTCTAATCTTTGGTGATTTTATGGGTTTTAATTTTAGTGTAACAGTGAGGAAAACAGTATAATTGCTGTACTTCTCTATGCTTTACTTAGAGAGAGACTCCCAGTTGTATTTAAGCTGTCTCCTGGAGGTTGGGATGGCTGCTAGGCAAGGTATGGTGCTCAGTAATATTGCTCTAGTGGTTCCAAAGAGTTAAGATACCCCAATGCCTTAGAGATTAGTGTCTATATGCCTGGGTAATTTAAATAGTTTCTACAAAGCTCAGTATCTTTTGAACTGATATGACATTAATAATGGCTGGGATGGTTAAAGGTATAAACAAATTCTGTGTTTCAGAGGCTAATTGACATATCAAGAGAATGCAGCTGTCATAATTAAGAAAAAAAGACACTTAACCACAATTGACACAAGATACTGCTTAAATAATTGAACCTACAAAATGTGAAGTGAGTGCCCCAGTTATGCATATGCAATCTTGTTTTACTTAGAATCCCTTCCTTGTCAGTGTGTGAATCTGGCCTTAGGCACCTGGCTGAGGAAGCATCATTACTCAGTTGCCAAAAGGCCTAGATTTAAAATTTAAAATCCAACCCAACCCCTCCCCGCTCCCCATGAGTTCCTGAGCTTTATCAAATAGAGCATTATGAACTGGTAAGGAAACATTTTTGCCTTTTCTCTTGACTAAATTAATTACCTCTAAATGACAAAGGCCTTGTTTCTGAGTCACACTTGTCATTGAGCTGTTCTGCTAGTTAAAATCCGGGGAACTTTTGGCCTATCCTCTAGAAAATTCTAATTTCTGTACCATTATTGGAATCAGAGACAAAAGTAGAATGTAAAGTAAAACACAGATCAAGATTAATATGGTAGTTTTCCCATTTTCATCAGATGAACCTATCTTGGTAACTTTGTACAATGAATTCTTACTTGTCTATGTTAATTGGATCGAAAGGGAAAGAAAATT
Source organism: Cabassous unicinctus (assembly GCA_029593785.1). NCBI lineage: Eukaryota > Metazoa > Chordata > Mammalia > Cingulata > Chlamyphoridae > Cabassous > Cabassous unicinctus. Next base: position 7,637 of record JAQZBX010054416.1, read on the forward strand.
TCCTGCCCTTTTGTTCCTGCTGGATTTAAAAATACTGAACAGATGCAGTGATATAAACCTGCATATAAGTTCTTTCTATTTTTCTTTATAGATACAATTGTGAATTGTGTTCTTCCTGAATTTGTAATTAGAGGGTGAAGCAGATGGCAAAGGCTCAGTGTAAAGAGATGTCCATTAAAATAACTTATGCTACCAAGTGATTGTTCACTCCAAGTGGGGAGAATTCAATTTCCTCCACAAGAAGTAAAGCAGCAGCAACCCACACATTTCGAAGGAACTTTGTTATGTAGGCCAGCTAACACAGTAACTGGGCAATACTTTGAAAATATGAAAACTGAAAATGCATAAGTAATTTCATCTTTTTTAAAAAAATGAGCATTGTTGGAGGTGGGAGTTGAGGCTCAGATACTAACCATGTATACTCTGCCTGATGCTGCTGTGGAATAAAAAAATTTTTTTCTCTAAAGTTTTAGCCAGACTTATATAAAGAAGTGTAGCATTACAAGAAGTGAGTTGAGATAATTCCCTCTATGGGATAAACATATATTTAGGAAGGAAACATAATTAATACATTTTAAATAGCATAAGACTGGTTAAAAGTGAGGACCCTGGAGTCAGCCCTTCTGGGTTTAAACTGCATCTTCCACTTACCTACTGAGTGACCTTAGGGAAATTATTTATCAACTATGTCCTTCAGTTGCTTCATTTATTAAGATGGAATGACTTGTTTTGTGCTTAACAAAAATTAATGCAATTTTATTATTAGATAAATAAATAACTAGCACCTTGTCACTAGAACTGTATTATTCTAATATTTGATATTGACTAAACCTCCTTTTATACAGGGGCTTTTTCAGGACTTGGGGGTTGTCCTGAGTGATGTTGTGGTGACAGATATAGGCCATTTTAGAGCAGCATATACCATGCAGAACTGTGTGGGAGAGAGTGTGGCCTATGATGTGAACTGTAGTCTATGCTTAGTGGCAAAGCCCCAGGATGTGTATATCCATTGCAGGTGATGTGCCACACTAATGAAAGAGGTTTATGTGAGATGTTATGGGAGGTATGGGAGGGGGAGATCCTGGGAATCCCTGTAATTTTTGTGTAACATCTATGTAATCTAAACATCTTTTAAAATATATGTGAAAAAAAAAAAGAAAAAAAAAGTGAATGGTTTGCTTCCAGAAAGAGACAATTGCAGTTTTTCTGCCCCTAGCCCCCCCAAAAATGGACTTGCACTGCCCAAAATTCCAGGATGATTTGTATGTACCTCAAGTCTACTTGGAAACTTTTCTTATCTGTTTGTGTCTATGTTTTTGACAGCTTTCCTGTCTATCCAGAGTTGTAGAATACAAAACTGTTATCAGGATGAAAATTACATGGAGATAATCTTTCAGAATGGATTGTATTTAGTCATTTGGTCATTCAGTAGGCGGCTAGTCTATAGGATATGTGAGATGATGCACTTTGAGTGGCATAATGTATCTGTTTCCTTATCAAGCAATGTTAAAAAATAATTTTTGAGGCTTTACTATTCTGACTGTATTTTGAAAGGTACTTGGTGTCGACCATACAGAGCTTATGTTCTAGCAGGAAGAACACCTCTATCTTTTCCCTGTTCTCCCTGCTTTAAACACAGGAGGTTGAGATGAATGATCCACAGGCCTGGGGGCCATCTGGAGGGTTAGTAGAACCTGCAAATCTCAGAGTTCACTCAGTCCATGGAACTGCACTGATAAACAGAGTCAAACAGCCCTGAATGTGAAGATTGCACCAACTCTGAAGATTACTTTGGTCAAGCTTCTCAATCTTCCCTTCACTTTAAAAGTACAATGGTGGTTTCTGTTTTTCTTTTTCTTTTTTTTGGAAAGTTAATACATGTTTTTATTTTTACTTAAATTTTTTTTCAAAGGCACAAACTGGGAATTAAACTATGTTTTTCTTTTTTCCTAGGGACATGACATACATGTTTTCTGGTCAGTAATGTTATACCAAACATTTTACTAACCCAAAGACAGACAAATGACCATTAAAGCTGTTTGCGATCTCCTCAGTGGATACCATCTTATAGGAGAGATGTGACATGAAGAAGAAATTACAGAACTAGCAGAGTCACATTTTTTACGAAACATGCACCCACCCCAAAAGAAAACCTAACGAATAGATTTATACGGAAAGGATTTTAAGCAAACCTGCACAAACACACTTAACATGCCATAAGTAAAGGATACCTCTCGGTCTACATTCAGCAAACAGCTCACCTTCACTGGTGCCCAGTAATCAGAAACACCAATGTAGAAAACATTTTTGCCTTCATACCACTAACATCTACAAAGCACACAGCATATAATACTTTGCACTTTAAGTGGGTAATCGTGGAAATTCCAGGATTAGATCTGCTAGGTTAGCCTGAGCATTCATCTATTAAAATATTGTTTCAAAAATAATGCTTAAAAGAGGCTTTAAGAAACACAGTGGTATTATATCAGGACCAGAGAAGACATGTGATAATAGAACTGGAAGCACAAGCTGATTTTCACATGTAGTGTTTAGTTAAATGCCAATTCTTTCAGTTGATTGCCATGGCCAAGACTAGCTGTATGTAATAATAGGAGCTCCAGAAATCTGAAGACAAGGGCAGTGACACCCTAAATAAAACACTCCCAAATCAAATTCCCCCTCCCCCCAGAGTTGGACCATTTGGGCTCTGAAAGAGCTGAGCCTGCCCAGTGATTCATGCAAAGCCTGCTGTGGTACTAGGGGAAGGGATGGCTCGTGATGGTGTGTTAACTCCACACTGTTGACATAACCATGTATGCTGTGGAAAAGGTTTATCCCAGAAGCACCTGAAAGAGGTGCCTACTCTAGGAGGAGTACTAGGGTTACTGAAAACAAGAAGGTAGTTCAGGAGAAACAGGTCCTGGGAGGGTCAGGGAATTTTCTTTGACCCATCAATACTTAACATTAGTGAAGAACCACAGGACAGGCAGCCTTTGCAATGTGTATTCTCCTGTCGGTATTAGCCAAAGCCTCTCCCTGCCCACTGTGCCGATGACTCCCAGACCCATCCCACTGCCGCAGATTTTTCTGTGAAGCTGGCGTGGAAGATGAATTGCACAATGAAGTCAGCACTAAACCACTGCTTAAGACCAATCCTAGGCCTTCTTTTTTTGCTCTGTAGTCCAGAATCATTTCTTTAAAAGCCAGAAAATCTGTAAACACAAGCAACATGTCATATATGTCATCAGCCACTTCATCTTTATGGTGCTGTAATGCTGTTGTGAAAGCTGCCATGTTAAATCCAGGAATCTTCTCCAGCAGCTCTTCCTCACTATACTTTTCTACCAAGGAAATATATTTGTTAAAAATGGGCATGTACAGACACAGAAGGACAAATATTTTCTATCTCACTAACATAAACTAAATATGAAGAATAAACATATGGAGTTAAAACCTAGACTATAGGTTACTAGGAGATAGGATGAGGACTGAGAAGGGGTACTGATGCTTAATGTCTGTAGAATTTTCAATTAGCTTGACTGTAAATGTGTAGAAATGGATAGAGTTGACGGTAACACTTTACAGTGAATATAACTAACACGGATGCTTTATAAATGGGATTGTGGCTGAAAGGGGTAATCTAGGGATGTAAATGTCAATTGAAAGAAGCTAGAGAATAATCTAGGGACTGAATAACATAGTGAACCCAGAGGTGGATGAGGATTGTAGTTAATAATACAAATACAAGAATGTTTTTCTAAGAACTAGAACAAATGTATGCCACTATGACAAGTGGTAAGAATATGGTGATGCATGGGAAAAATACAATTAATGTAACTTATGGACTATAGTTAACAGCAATATGGTAATACTTTTGCATCAATGTCAAAGAAGGTATTACATTAACGCTAAGGGTCAATAATGGGGGCGGGGGTGTCAGTCTGCCGAAGGGGTGCTGATGCAAAGAACCAGAAATCTGTTAGCTCTTATAAAGGGTATTTATTTTGGGTAAAAGCTTACAGTTACAAGGCTGTAAAAAGTTCACTTCAAGGTTGCTTTCTCACCAACGTCAGTTGCCATATATTGAAGCAAGATTGTGGGCAATCTCTGCCTGGTCTCTGCTTCCCCTCCAGGCTTCCTCTTCCTCCTTAGCTCAGTGGGCCCAGCCTCTTGAGACTGCCTGCTCAAGTGATCTGCAATCCTCTTTCTCCTGGTGTAGGGCTTGTTTCTTTCTGGACCTTCTATATCAGTCTCAGCTGTTCTGCTCTCTTCCCAAGGTCAGATTAAAACTATCAGGTAAATGGCTCATCTCTCCCCAAAGCCCCAGCTGCTTGAGCCTTCTGTCTGTCACATGGCAGGATCAAAAAGGACAGAGCTCACTCTTCTGTGTGTCTGTCTGGCTGCGTGAGTGTCCATTTACATCAGACCCAGCAAGGAGAGGAGATGCAACCTGAGTCATGCCCACTGGTGTTGTCCAATCAAAAGCCCTAATCTTAACAGGTAATCTAATCAAAGACACCTCAGTTGAATTAAGTGCAATCAAAGAGTATCACACCCAGAGGAAAAGATTAGTTTACAAACATAATCTTTCTCTTTTTGGTATGCATATACTAATCTCAAACTGCCACCGAGTGTATGAGATTTTTTGGTTTGGACAAAGGAAAACGGTAAAAGGATCACTGGGGTGATGACTGCACAACTCTGTTGTGAAAGTGAGTGTACGCTTTGTATAGAATGTACAAGGCATGGGACTATATAACATAGTGAACCGTGTGGTGGAAGATGGACTGTGGGTAACAGTACAAATATTAGAGTGTTCTCTCATGAACTATAACAAATGTACAGTACTAATACATGGTGTTAATAATAGGGGGGGTGTATGGGAAAAATATATTAAGTGTACGCTATGGACCATAGTGGTAATAGTCTGATCATGTTCTTTCATAATCTGTAACAAATGTTCTACAGCAATGTAAGGTGTTGGTGGAGAGGTGATGTATGGGAATTCTACACATTATGCATAATTGTTTTGTAAGCTCACAACTTCTCTAATAATTTTTTAAAGGGCATGTAGGTGAATTAATTTTCTTCTGTGTCTTCAAACTCCAGGTAGTACTTGTCCATGAAATTTCTCTATAATAACTGGAACTTATCATCCATGATAATGTCCTCTAAACATCCAACCACAGCATCAAATTCTATATCAGAGGCAGAAGAGATGGACAGCGCGAAGCTCTCTTCCTCTAAGGCGTCCATTGCGGCCGCATCCACCTACGCGGACTATCGGCCACAAGTCTCCTACCGAGCCAGCCGCCAGGGTTCAGCTTCCAATCAAGCTGCTCCGCTGAGCCCTTAACTGCCACATGCGCACGTCCTCCCGCCAGGAGGAGCCCTGGCCGCCGGCAATACGACGTGCCCACGGCCCAGCCGAGTCTGCGCCTGCGCCCAAGTTCCCGTCCTCAGGCTCCTCGCGCGAATAGGCGCTGCCCAGCCTCGGTGCGCCGCCACGCCGCTCTAACCCCGCCGCCGCCGCTTCTGCATGTCCCGGCATCGGTTACTGATAGCACCATGTCGAGTCCCGCGTCCCGTTACGGAAAGTGGCTTATTTTAAAGAGTTGTTATGAGGAATAATCGAGTTAATCTGACACAGTTCCTGTCATATACTTGGCACTCAATGAACAGATGCCCCCTTTCTCCCTTTTCGTTTAGATTGCTCCAAGGCACTCTACTCAGGCTATTATTTGAAGCCTAATCTATGTAATTCTTGCTGTTGATATTTGGTAATAAATGGTCCAAAACTCCCAGAGATTAGTGTCCAGTCCTGAGGGCATTAACTTATATCAAACACCATATTTAATGTCAAAATAGGAGTAATAATTGCTACCACGTACATAGTACTTAAACATGTGCCAGCCAGTGTTCTAAGCACTGTTCATGTGTTTATTCACTTAATCCTCACAACAACCTTAAGAAATAGGTATTATTATTTTTGAGGCAAAGGAAGATTAAAACTTGCTCAAGGTCTTCCAGCTAATAGGACTTGGTGAAGTCAAGTGCATCCGTGCACTCAAGCACTCACATAGTCCCTGTCAAAGTTAGAAGATTTTCCTAAATTAGGAACAAGGCAAGTACTCTGTCTTAACATATTTTACTCAATGTCCTAACTGCAATACGAATAATAAAAAAATGAAATATAAATATTGGAGAGAAAAACATACAGGGATCCTTTTCTGTGGACAATACTATCCTCTACCTAGAAAAATCCAACTCAATCAACTGACAAATTATGAGAAATATTAAAGTAGATCAGCAAAGTGATCTTACACAAAATCGAAGTACAAATAGAAAAATTTTTATATATAAACCACAACTGATTAGAAAATATAGACAAAAGCATTCCCATTCAAAACAAGAATGAATATTAAAAAAGTGGTAAGAATAAACCTTGTAGGAACAAAATGTGCGGCCTTTATGATAAACACACAAAACTTTAAAGCTTAAAAGAATATCTAAATAGATGAAGAAAGAAAGCATGTTTATGGATATAAAATCTCAATATTTTAATTTTCAAAATAATCTTTAAAATAAATGCAATCGTCATGGAATTTCCAACAAGATTTTTCATGAAACATGACAAGCTAACTCTAAAATTCATATGGAAAAGAAAATGCATAAAAATAGTGAAGACAATTTTGAAGAAGAACAATAATGGATGACCTATGAGATAGCAAAACGTAATCGAAATTATAGTAAATAATAAATTGAGATATTTTCTGGGCAACTGAGTGCCCAGAAATGGATGTATAGAAATTTAATATGCAAAAAAATGGCGTTTCAGATCAGTTAATTAAATACAGACTCTTCAATAAACTGGAGTTGGGACAATTTTCTATTCACATGGAAAAACAACACTTGGATCCTTACCTTTGAAGATTTGCAAAAGTATGTTCCATATGTACCTAAGACCCATATATAAAAATAAAAACAAAAAAAGGGAAAAATATAAACAAATCATAAGAAAAAAACAGGAAAATATCTTTGATTTTAGAACAGGGAAGATATTCTTTTAAAAAAGTTAAACAAGGAAAGAGAAATAAAAATCACTAAATTTGATCATTTTAAAATAAATATTTCAAAAAGAAAAAAGACACCATAAATTTAGAGAATTAGTGGCAAACTGGTAGAAAACATTATAACATACAATAAAGAAGTTCAGCAAATCACTAAGGAAAAAAAAAACATGAACAGTGAAAAGTCAGATGAGAGGAAAAATAAGACAATAAATACACAGAAAGATGATCAATTTCACCTACTTGCAGTTGGGGAAATGCAAATTAAAATAACAAACTACCAATCTCCCTCATCAGACTGGCAACACATTTAGTTTTTAAGTACCAAGTGTTGACAAATGTGTGGGGAACAAGGTACTCTCTATACTACTGATGGAAATGTAAAGATATAGTAATTTTGCAGGGCAATTAAACAGTTCCTATGAAAAAAATGTAAACATTCTAGTTTCCAATAATTATACTTCTAAGTATCTACCTCTGCGAAATTCCTACACATGTACAAGGTGGCATGAAGAAGAATGTTCACAGTATTACTTGAAATACAATCCAAAAGCAAAAGAAACAACTTAATAAATATCAAAAGGAAATTGTTAAATAAATTATATGAATGATGGTATATTCATATCATGAAACAGTTCAGAGCAGTAAAGGCATTTTTTAAAAAGTGGTGGAATTTCATAGACTGCAATAGAAATATATACAATACATATTTTTGAGTGAAGAATACAAGTTTTATACTGGTCTTTTCAGTGCAATACAACTAATGTAAAACACACATTCACATTTAGAAAATAATGTTTTATATCTAAAGCAGTAACAACAAAAAAAAAATACTGGAGAAACACACCAAAATGTTACTTGGTGAAATCTGGGGATTGTTCTCAGATTGGGTGTGGTTTTTCAAAGGCAGCTTTAGGCTTTCTTGTAATAATTTAATATTTTCAAGGTGTATATATGTGTGTCAACACATGTGTGTGTGTGTGCATGTGTTTGTATTCTTTGTAATATATGAAATACAAATCTATACATTACATTTTATATTTATGTAAAATAATATAATTGTATATCTCTATATAGTACATGCTGTATTATGTAATATCTAAATATGTGTATTACCCAAACAGTTTTATAATATTTGAAATTCTTACAAGTTCCTTTTCATTATGATGATTATTTTTTCATTTAAGAAGAATGGAGAAAAGAGTGACATTATTCTAGCTTCCAGTGATTAGGAAAAATCTGTGGGGAGAAAAGTGCCTCCATTAGGACTTGACATGGAATTAAATTGAAAAAGTAAAAATTAGTTTAGGCTGTGATCATGGAATAGGGAAATATAGGTCAAATCCTTATTCCAAGATTATTTAGCATTTTGATATTACACATTTCACTCTGGCTTACTAACATGAGGATAGGAGACCACTAAAATTGGCCTTTTTATGTTTTTATCATATCATATTGAGTTGCCATTAAAGTACAGTAATTATCAGCCCTTCAGCATATCTAGAACTAGTAGTAATTTGGGAACCACCTAGATGGTAATGTTTATGCATGTGAAGACAGCAATAGCTATTTTGTAGCTTCGCCAAATAGATTTTTATTAGTAATACTCTTACTGTGATTTATTTTTTGAGCTGTTTGATTTCAGTCTTAAATCTAGTTTAGTTTATTTGTTATCACCTCAGTTTGATATTAAAGTAGCTAAAGGCAAGTGTTAAGGCAGTGTAGAGAGGAATTTCCTAATCAATCCTGTTGTTTCACTATTATTTCAATTATTTCCAATGTAGTGAGGTTTAATAATAGAAAAAGTATTGGCATGTGATTACAAAAAATTTTAAAGTCATTTGTAGTTAATTTTTAAATAATTTGGTAAAAGTCATCTCATCAGTTTGGACATTTTAAGGCTGTGGCAAGGACATTTTGTAAAGATATAAAAGTATTTAAACTTGGGAAAAAATTTATTTTCTTTCTCCATATAGAATACTATTAGGAATTTTAGACTGTATTAAAACATGGTCAAAATGGAAATGAACAGATATTAAATCTCATTTTGAAAAAGAAGACAATTTTCCTCAACAGTTCTCTGACTTTTAAGATTCACCTCAATATTAAATTGTGTGTTTTTAATTTCTTCATTTGATAAGTTGTGGGTTAACAAAAGAATCATGCATAACATGCAGGATTCCCATACATCACTCCACCACCTTATATTGTTGTGACACATTTGTTACAAATGACAAAAGAATGTCATCATAATATTACTATCTATAGTTCATAGCTTATATTTGGTGTATTTTCCCCAAACCATCCTATTATTAACACCATGTATTAGTATTATATACATGTTATAGTTCATGAGAGAATGTTCTCATATTTGTACTGTAAACCACAGTCCATCATTCACCACAGGGTTCACTATGTTATATAGTCACCTGCCTTGTACAATCCATCCAAAGTGTACACTCACTGGCTCTCAGTTTCATGATAGAGTTGTGCTGCTATCAGCTCAGTCCATTTCAGTTTGTTTTCATTACTCCAAAAGGAAAAATCTCATACATCCTTATACCGCCCCCCATTATCGTTTGCAAGCGTTGATATAGTACCTTCTCTGCCATTGCTGTAAAAACATTGGAACCTTACTGTTAACTATAGTCCACATGTTACCTTAGTTATATTTTCTCATGTATCTCCATAGTCTTAACACCTTGTAATAGAGGAACATTTTATTGTATTTGTACCATGAACCACAATCATAATCTACCACTGAAATCACTATATTGCACAGTCCCAAGATTATCTTCTAGCTTTCTTTCAATTGACATCAACCTCCCTAGACTATCTCTTCCAGCCACAATCATATTTATAAATCAGCAGTGTTAGTTATACTCATTATAATGTATTGCCATCAATTCTAACCATTTCCCACATTTACAATCCCTGTTACGAAACATTCTACATACATTCAGCATCAGCTCCCCCTTCTCAACCCAGATTCTATCTCCTAGTAATCTATACTCTATAGTTTAACTCCATGAGTTTACTAAACATATTTAATTCATATTATTGAGACCATACAATATTTGTCCTATTCTACTGGGCTTATTTCACTTAATATAATGTCCTCTAGTTTCATCTATGTTGTCATATGCATCCCAAGTTCATTTCTTCTTATAGTTGAATAGTATTCCATTGTATGTATATGCCACATGTTGTTTATCCATTCATTCGTTGAAGGACACTTGGGTTGTTTCCATCTTTTAGCAATTGTGAATAATACCGCTATGAACATCAGTGTGAAAATGTCTGTTTGTGTCCTTGATTTCATTTTTTCTGAATATATTGCAAGTAGCAGGGTCATATGACAGTCTATATTTAGCTTCCTGAGGAACCACCAAACTGTTCTCTACAGAGGCTGCAACATTTTACATTCTGACCAATAGTGAAGTAGTGTTCTCATTTCTCCATATCCTCTCCAGCACTTGTAGTTTTCGGTTTTTGTAATACTTGTCATTCTGCAAGGTGTGAAAAGATATGTCATTGTCATTTTAATCTGCATTTCTCTAATAGCTAGTGATGTTGAGCATCTTTTCATATGATTTTTGGCCTTTTGTATTTCTTCTTTGGAAAAATTTCTGTTCAAGTCTTTTGCTCATTTCCTGACTTAAAAGCCTATTACTTTTTATTGTTGAGTTGTAACATCTCTTTATATATCCTGGATATTAAACCCTTATCAGATATGTGATTTCCAAATGTTTTTTCCCATTGAGTTGGCTGCCATTTCACCCTTCTGACAAAGTCCTGTGAGGTGCAAAAGTGTTTAATTTTGAGGAGGTCCCATTTATCTATTTTTTCTTTTGTTGCACGTGCTTCGGGTGTAAGGTCCAAGAAACCACCACCTACGACAAGGTCTTGAAGATGTTTCCCTACATTTTCTTCTAGTAGTTTTATGGT
>JAQZBX010054417.1:0-18653 GCA_029593785.1 Cabassous unicinctus
GTTAAGGGGGTTTGGGTTAATCTTTACTAGGGGTGGCTTTTGATCATTCTATGGTCGCGTGATTGGTCAGGCCCAGATGCATATCCGGGGTATTGTCTAAGCAAGCTTTATGGCCTTAGGAATTTTCATCAGTGTTACCTTGTTTAAAAATCTCCATTACAACTTCAAGGTGCACTCGCTGGGAATGATTCCAAAAGATAACCAAAGATTGTGATGCAAAGTAATAAGTTATCTAAACAGTTACATCAAAAATATTTTAATAAAATTTACACACAGAAGACCACTTCTGTCCAAGTTTGCCTTTAGACATACTCCAAGTTTTTAATTTGAAGACTATATTGAATTTTATTTTCTTTTTTGCTACCCAATATTTTAGCCACTAGCCACATGTGTCTATTGAGCACTTGAAATGTGGCTAATGAAAAAAAAATTGAATTTTTAATTATAGTTCATTTTAATTAATTTTAATTAAAATTTAAATAGTTTCACTTTTTTGAGCCTTTATATTTGAGTTTATTCTTCATTTCACTTTTAAAACACTACTCTAGTTGAATAATAAAACAAAAACGATAGCAGGTAGTGAGCATGTTGTGATTACAGTCCCTCACTTGTTGGCTACCATGTTGGACAGTGCAGCTCAGGGCTTCTAGACTCTAAGAGTTATGTATTTTAATTTTCCTTATTTTAAAAGTTAAGAGTTCAAATGGCCACCTCAGCCCTTATTGCCAGTGGAGACAACCAGAACCATCAAAGGACATAAGGAGGAGTCTTCCTCTTTGTTCTCCTCTGAACAGGGAAGAGGTTGGGAAGAGATACTTAAAAAGATGGAAATTCTGTGTTTATATTTAGCATTATAGAGATAAAGGAAAAAAGTATTTTAAGTATCCACAAACCACCACCTTCCCACGAATCTTACCTTATGCTCTGTTACGTGCAGAAAGAATTTTTTAAAAAGTCACTTTTTCTCTATGTTCTAGACTCAAACAATTTCTCATTTTGCTCAGATGAGAGAATTTTCTCCTAAATTCTTCTCTTTTACTCCAAGTTGAAGTTTTGTTCGCTCATTCATTTATTAAACATCCCTTAAGCATTTTTAGTTGGGCTTCCTTAAATTTAATAAAGTTATTAAATGCTGCAATAATCTATGCAAATATATGTTAATTGAATTAGCTAGCAGGGCACAGAGATTCTTTTTAAGCTTTCTTTCAGAAGGCCAGGACTAAGCCTGCTATCTAGCTGGATCTTCCCTACCTCTGGAGGAATACTGAGCAAATATCGTCGCTTTTCCAGTGTCTATCAGCCATAAGAAAAATTTTGTTCAGTAATTTTTAAAAGCCCCTTCCAATCTAACCTTGAAATGCCCATCTGTTATCCAGTTAAATTGTCCTTTTCCATCAAGGTCTGTCTCTGGCTTGGTGGTCCACAGGAGTTGAGACCCAGGTAGACCTCTTTCTTTCTTGCTCCTTCTAACCCCCTACTCCTTACCCAACTCAATAGCTTTTTTTTTTTTTTAAGATTTATTTTTTTATTTACTTTTATCCATTTTTAGCACCCCCCCTCCCTGCCCATTTTTGCTCTTTTGTGTGTGTGTCCATTCACTGGGCAATTCTCTGTGTCTGTTTTCTGCCCTCTCGACTCATCTTTCTCCTCCTGTCTTCACCAAGATTTAATCCTGGGAACTGCCAATGTGGGAGAGAGGTGTTCTGCCACCTGCGCCACCTTAATTCCTGGTTTCTCGGCACGTCTAGTCTTGGCTCTCCCTTGTGTCACTCTCCTGTTACATCATCATCTTGCTGCGTGGCTCAGTGGGGTCTGGCATCCCCGCGCGGGACCTGACAGCGTGCCCACGTGCAGGGCCTGGGGGCCCACGCACCTTCTATATTTTATTTATTTTACTGGGAGTTCCCGGGGATCGAGCCCTGTTCCCTCCATATGGGAGATGGACGCCCAACCATTTGGGACCCTTCAGGGTAGAAGCAAGTAGGAAAAGTGGGAAATAGGAACAGGAGTCTTATGCAACTGTACTAGTACAGTCATAATCAGATATTAGCACTCTCTGGATGTAGCAGATGCACAAGTGTGGACTCTCTCTTTTTTCTTAATATAATAAACTTTATTTTTAAAAGAGGTTTTTAGATTGCAGAAGAGTTACATTGAAAGTATAAGAGATTTCCAAATACCCCACCCCTTCCCCCCTCCCACATCTTCCCCATTTAATAGAATCTTACAGTAGTGTGGCACATTTGTTACAATTGATGAATAAATATTGAAGCATTGCTATGAATCGAAATCTATAGTTTACATTGTGGTTTACACTTAATTCCAATGCCCTAAAAATGCCCTATGTTCCACCTATTATTCCCTCCTTCTCCCCTCAGAAACTCTGGTAACCACTATCTTTATACCAATGTTATATGTTATTCTATTACTACAATATTAATAAATTTACTTTGTCCATGGTTGCATTCCCCCTTTATGTTTGTTTGTTCCTCAACCTTGAGAATTTGGTGATGGTGATGACTGCTCTACCTAAGATTGAGAGGTGGCTTAGACTTACGGAGCAGGTGGATGGAACTGTCTTGCTTACAGTTGTAGATACTCTCTGTTGTTTTTTTTTTTTTTTTTGATGGGTATTGTCTATCATCATCCTTTTGTTAGTTGTCCTAGGCAAGTCCGATGATCTGGAGAGTAGGTGTTGGATGCAACTCTTCTGCAATTCAGGGCTTAACCAGCATATATACAGACTGAAGGTTTAAGTCTCTGAGACTTATATTTAACAGGCATAGTGCTAATTATAGTCTCAAATAAAAGGGCTAGAAGAATCATGTGTAGGGAAATTATAAATGAGTCAAACTCTGTTACATTGGGGAAATAGGTTGTCATATATTCCAAGGTAAGGCCCACAAACAGAGTGCTTTTTTCAAGGGATGTGTGCCTTGCCTAGAGTGTCCAGTTGGCTCTAGAGCTCTCAGGAGCACCCCTATTTGAGGCTTTGTTACAGTGGCAGTTAGTGCGATCTGCCTGAGACATGCATAAGTGTAACTTCTGGAATTACCTCTTGACTAATTTTGAAATCTCTTAGTCATAAAAATTTTTTTGTATTTGACGTTTCTCCCTTTTGGTCAAGGACTTTTTCCAAATGCATTGATGGTTGGTGCTTGGTATTAATCCCTCAGTACCAGGGAGGTTCATCCCCAGGAGTCATGTCCCACACTGGGGGGAAGGTAGAGCATTTATTTGCTGAGTTTGACTTAGAGAAAGGCCACATTTGAGTAACAAGGAGGTTTTCAGTAGATAACTCTTAGGCAATAGTTATTAGGCTGAGTTGCAATTTTATAAGAATAAGGTTCATACATACAAGCATTAGTATAGATGGCTTGATATAACAGTCTGTTTTCTTTTATTAGGCACTGCTTATGTATTCAAGAGATTCTTGCCCCTCTATTTGAGAATGTAGCAAGACTCCCCAGGATGAGAGTTTAATATTTTGTTGTTTATTGTGTGGGTCTCCACCCACTGAGATAACACCCTATGACAAGATGAACACATTCATCCATTGAAGCATGCCTCAGGAGCACCCTTTCCCACACATCCCCCCACCACTGACACCCTGCACCAGTAACCCTCCCCTACCATATTTTCCAAAAGAACATTCCCTCAATTTTATTTTCAACCACAGACCTCCACCTCTCCAGAGTTTACCTGTTCCTTCCTCCAGCCCTCCACCCAGTTCCATGGTTATTCCAACCCACCTCCCCAACCCTACTCAAACTCACACTCCAGCACCATTGACCCCACTTACATCCCTGCACCACCATCACCCCCATCCACTGCTAAACTACCCCCTTCCACCTTATCATAGGTTCTGTACAGATTGAGCTCACAACTCTCTACTCCCTTTCTGTCTCCTGGTGTAACCTATCTTCCAGACTATCTCTGTGAGTCTGCTCAATATGTTTAGGTTATATCACTGAGGTCTTGTAATATCTGTCCTTTAGTGACTGGCTTACTTCACTCAATATAAGATCTTTGAGATTCATCCATGTTGTCTCATGTGTCAAAACTTCATTCCTTCAAAGCTGAGGGTTAATTTGTGCAGAATTGGTAAAAAGGTTGTTATTCTTTGGAAATGAATAGAAATGGTTAAAGCATATCATGGTGTTTGTAACTAGTAGTGCTATTGTAGGGGTATGAGAGTGGTTGAAAGGGAAAGTCTAAGGTCATTTGTATTACTATAAGGAAAGCTAAAAAGTATAATATGGGACTGTATGAGATAGTAAAACCTCATGGTAAAACATGGAATATGGGTGATATTGCATATATAAGACTGTCTTTACAAAATATAAATACAAATATACTAGAGAGAAGGTAAAAGAATAGCAGCTATGTATGTCAGGGGAAGCATAGAGAGATTGAGAGGTGATGAGTTTTGTTTGTTTTTTTGTTTATTATTATTATTGGAATAATGAAAGTGCTCTAAGAACGACTGAATTGATGAATGCACAAATATGTGATTACACCGAATACCATTGATTGTACACTTTGGATGGATTTATATTTTATTAATATGTATCAATAAAATTGATTTGCTAAAAAAAACTTCATTCCTTCTTACTGCTGAGTAATATTCCATTGCATGTATATACCACATTTTGCTTATCCATTCATCTGTTGATGGACACTTGGGTTGCTTCCAACTTTTGGCAATAGTGAATAATGCCTCTATGAACATTGGTGTGCATATATCTGTTCATTTCCCTGCTTTCAATTCTTCTGGGTATATACCTGGTAGTGGAATTGCTGGATTATATGGCAGTTCTATAGTTAGTTTCCTGAAGAAGCGCTAGAGCATCCTCCACAATGGCTACACCATTCTACATTCTCACCAGCAGTAGATGAGTGTTCCAATTCCTCCACCTCCTCTCCAACATTTGTAGTTTTCTATTTTTTGTTTTTGTTAATAGCTGCCATCTAATGGGGAGCGAGATGATATCTCATTGTAGTTTTGATTTGCATTTCCTTAATAACTAGTGGTGTTGAGCATATTTTCATGTGCTTTTTAGCCATTTGTAATCCTCTTTGGAAAAGTATTTATTCAAATCTCTTGCCCGTTTTTAAATGGGTTGCTTGTCTTTTTCTTTTCAAGATGTAGGATTTGTTTTTATATGCTGGATATTAGACCCTTATTGAATAGGTGGTTTCCAAATATTTTCTCCTACTGAGTAGGCTGCCTTTTCACTTTCTTGACAAACTTATTTGAAGCACAAATTTTTTACTTTGAAGAGATCCTATTTTATCTACTTTTTTATTTTTTTGCTCACCCTTGGGTGTAAAGTTTATGAAACCATTTCCTACTACAAGATCTCATAGATGCTTCCCCACATTATCTTCTAGGAGCTTTATTGTCTTGGCTCTTATATTTAGGTCTTTGATCTATCTTGAGTTAATTTTTGTAAAGAGCGTGAGATAGTGATCCTCTTTCATTCTTTTAGATATGGATATCCAGTTCTCTCATCATCATTTGTTGAAGAGGCTATTCTATCCCAGTTGAATGGGCTTGGTGGTCTTGTTGAATATCAGTTGGCCGTATATGCACAGGTCTATATCAGAACTCTCAATTTGGTTCCATTGCTCAGTATGTCTATCCTTGTGCCAATATCATGCAGTTTTGACCACTGTAGTTTTATAGTATGCTTTGAAGTCAGATAGCCTGATTCCTCCAATTTCATTTTTCTTTTTCAATATGTCTTTGGCTATTCGAGGCCTCTTGCCCTTCTAAATAAATTTCATAATTGGCTTTTCCAGTTCAGGAAAAAATACTGTTGTAATTTTTATGGAGATTGTGTTAAATCTGTAAATCAATTTGGGTAGGATAGACAGCTTAATGATATTCAGTCTTCCTATCCATGAACATGGAATATTCTTTCATTTATTTAGGTCTACTTTGATTTCCTTTAACAATGTTGTGTAGTTTTCTGTGTATAAGTTGTTTACATCCTTAGTTAAGTTTATTCCTAGATATTTGATTCCTTTAGTTGTTAATGTAAATAGATTTTTTCCCTTGATTTCCTCCTCAGATTCCTCATTATTAGCATACAGAAATGCTGCTGATTTTTGCATGTTGATCTTATATCCTGCCACTTTACTGAACTTGTTTACCAGCTCTAGAAGCTTTGTTGTAGATTTTTTTGGGCTTTCTATGTATAGGATCATGTCTGTAAATAGCGAAAGTTTTACTTCTTCCTTTCCAATTTGAATTCCTTTTATTTTTTTTTCTTGCCTAAGTGCTTGAGCAAATACTTCTAATACAATGTTAATTAAGAGCAGTGACAATGGACATCATTGTCTTGCTCCAGATCTGAGATGGAGAGTCTTTAGCACAGGAATTCTTAACCTTTTTTGTTCCATGGAGCCCTTTGCCAGTCTGGTGAAAACCATGGAGCCCTTACTAAGTACACACTATACTGTGTATTATTTAATAAATATATCACACCCACACCATGTCCCCACAAGAATAATGTTTCTTTGCATTTTCAATTCAAGCTCATGGACCTCCTGAAATCTTTCCACAGACCACTTGGGGGTCCATGGACCCCTGGTTAAGAACCCCTGCTTTAATATTTCCCCATTGAGTATGATGCTAGCTGTGGGTTTTTCGTATATACTCTTTATTGTTTTGAGGAAGTTTCCTTTTATTCCTCTCTTTTGAAGTGTTTTTATCAAGAAAGGATGTTGTATCTTGTCAAATGTTTTGTCTGCATCAATTGAGATGATCGTGTGATTTTTTTTTCTTTTGATCTGTTAATGTGGTGTAGTACATTGACTGATTTTCTTATGTTGAACCATCCTTGCATACTTGGGATAAAACCTACTTGATCATGGTGTATAATTCATTTGATGTTTTGTCAAATACAATTAGCAAATATGTTTTTGAGGATTTTAGTATCTGAGTTAGTTAGAGAGATTGGTCTGTAGTTTCCTTGTTTTGTGACATCTTTACGTGGCTTTGGTATTAGGGTGATGTTGGCATCATAGAATGAGTTAGGCAATGGTCCCTCCACTTCTATTTTTTTGGAAGAGTTTAAGCAGGATTGGTGTTAGTTCTTTCCAGAATGTTTGGTAGACTTCACCTGTGAAGCCATCTGGTCCTGGGATTTTCTTGATTGGGAGGTTTTTGATGACTAATTCAATCTCACTATTTGTGATTGGTCTGAGTTATTCTATTTCATCATTCATCAATATAGGTTGCTTGTGTGTTTCTAGAAATTTGTCCATTTATTCTAAGTTATGCATCTTGTTGGCATACAATTTCTCAAAGTATCCTCTTATGATAGTCTTTATTTCTGTGGAAGCAGTGGTGATATTCCCTGTGTTAGTCTATCAAAGGTCTGCCCATGCAAAGTACCAGAAATCTGTTGGCTTTTATAAAGGGCATTTGTTTGGGGTCTAAGCTTACAGTTACAAGGCTGTAAAAAGTCCAACTCAAGGTTGATTTCTCATTAAAGTCAGTTGCCTCTTGTTGAAGCAAGATGGTCACTGATTTCTGGCTGGTCTCTGCCTTCCCCTTTGGGCTTCCTCTTCCTCTTGAGGTTCTGTGCTTAAGTGAAGTCCTCTCTCTCCTAGCATAAGCTTTGTTTCTTTTCAGCCTCCTATATCAATCTCAGCTCTCTTCAATCTCAGTTTTAAACTATCAGGCAAAATGGTTCATCTCTCCCAGAACTTTGGCTGTTTGAGCTTTCTTCTTTCTGTCACATGGCAGCATCAAAAAATGACAGAGATCTCTTCCTGTGTGTCCTCTTGAGTAAGTGTCCATTTATATCAGATCCAGCAAGGGGACAGAGACTCAACCTGAGTCAAACCCTCTGGTGTAGTCAAAAGTCCTAATCTTAACAGGTAATCTAATCAAAGGCATCTCAGCTGAATTTAATGTGATCTAAGGATATCACACCCAGAGGAATAGATTAGTTTACAAATATAGCTTTTCTTAATTTGGGATTCATAAATAATCTCAAGCTGCCACATCTCCTCTCTTGTTTTTTTATTTTATATATTTGCATTTCTTCTCTTTTTTCCTTTGTTAGCCTAGCTAAGGGTTTGTCAATTTTATTAGTCTTCTCAAAGAATTAGTTTTTGGTTTTGTTAATTTTTTCTAATTTTTTTAATTCTCAATTTCATTTAGTTTTGCTCTAATTTTTGTTATTTCCTTCTTTCTGCTTCTTTGTGATTTGTTTGTGGTTCTTTTCTAGTTCCTCCATATGTGCAGTTAGGTCTTTAATTTTTAGCTCTTTCTTCTTTTTTAATATAGGCATTTATGGCTATAAATTTCCCTGTCAGCAATGCTTTAGCTGCATCCCATAGGTTTTGATATGTTGTGTTCTCATTTTCATTCATTTCAAGGTAGTTACTGTTTTCATTTGCATTTCCTCCATGACCCACTGACTGTTTAAGAATGTGTTGTTTAACTTCCATATATTTGTTCTTCTTCTGGTTCTCTGCTACTTATTAATTTCCAGCTTCATTCCACTGTGGTGAGAGAAATTACTTTTTATAATTTTAGTCTTTCTAAATTCATTGAGAAGTGTTCTGTGACCTAGCATGTGGTCTATTCTGAAGAATGATCCATGAGCACTTGAGGAGAGTGCATATCCTTCTGTATTTGGGTGTAATGTTCAGTATATGTCTATTAGGTCTGATTCCTTTTAACCAGACCTAATAGACATATACTGAATAGTATAGTTATTCCTACCCTTTTTGGTTATTGTTTGCATGTAAAATCATTTTCCAACCTTTCACTTGCAACCTCTTTGCATCTCTCAGTCTAAGGTGAGTTTCTTGTAGACAGCATATATAGATGGGTCATATTTTCTTATTCATTCTGCCAATCTGTGTCTTTTGATTAGAGAATTTAATCCATTAACATTCAATGTTATTACTGCCAAGGCAGTACTTAAATTAACCATTTTTTCCTTTAGGTTTATATATGTCATATTTTGTTTTTATTTTATTTCTCTCTTTATTATTTTAGTTACTCTTCCTTTCTACACTCTCCCCCAAACCTCTCTCTCCTGTTTTTCCCTTTCAGGCTGCAGAACTCCCTTTAGTAGTTCTTGAAGGATAGAACTCTCGTTGAAAAACTCTCTCAATTTCTATTTGTAAATATTTTGAACTCTCCCTCCTTTTTGAAGGCCAACTTTGCTGGATACAGAATTCTTGACTGGCAGTTTGTTCTTTCATCATCTTAATTATTGCATACCACTGTCTTCTTGCCTCCAAGGTTTCAGATGAGAAATCAGCACTTAATCTTATTGAGCTTCCCTTATGTGTGATGTATCTCTCTTCTCTTGCTGCTTTCAGAATTTTCTCTTTGTCTTGTGTGCTTGACAATCTGATAAGTATGTGTCTCGAAGTAAACCTGCTAGGATTTATACATTTTGGAGTGTGCTGCACTTCCTGGACATGTACATCCATGTCCCTCAGAAGAGTTGAGAAATTTTTGCCCATTATTTCCTCCAACACTCCTTCCACCCCTTTTCTCTTGTCTTCTTCCTCTGGCATGGTAAAATGCATATGTTTGTGCATTTTTTGTTGTCACTGATTTCCCTGGGTCCCTACTGAATTTTTTCTATATAAATATTTTTAATCTACCTGCTCTACTAACTGTGCAATTTCAGTTGTATTATCTTGGACTCACTAATTGTTTCCTCTTCCTGTTCAAATCTGCTGTTATGTGCTTCCAGTGTATTTTTAATTTCTTACATTGTGCCTCTCATCACCATCAGATCTGTTATCTTTTTATGTTTATGATTTCTTCAGTATGTTTCCCCAGTATCTTCTTAATATCCTTTATCTCTTCCTTTACTGCACTTTGTTGATCCATGATATTTGTTTGGACATTTTGATTAGTTTTTCCACATTCTGTGTCTCCTCATGTTTTTTAGTTTGTTCTTAGACTGGGCCATGTCTTCTTGTTTCTTAGTATGGCTTTTAATTTTTGCTAGTGTCTAGGCATCTGTTTATCTTGGTGGGCTTATTCAAATGGTTAGCTTCTCTTTCTACTCTAGAGTTTTATTTCATTTTTTGTGTGTGCTAAGGGTCTTCTTTGATACTTGGTTCCACTTATTGTATAAACCCTGAAAAAACATTGGGAACATAAAAAATAAAGAAAGAAGAAGAGAAAAAGAGTTAAAAAATTGGATGAAAAAGGAACACAAAAGAGCCAGGAAAAATATAATAAGAATGAAAAGTCATAAAAAATAAAAAGGAATAAGAATAAAAAAGGTGGGAAAAAAAAGAAACAGGAAAAAAAATAAAAGACGAGAAAGATTGAGTAGAGAAGAAAGACAATGAAGACCAAAGAAGAGAAGGTGGAATGAAAGAAAACAAAGGAAGTGCGAAAAATGAAAGAAAGAAAGAAAAAGAGATAAAGAAAATAAGGAGAAAAAAGGAAAAAGAAACAGAAAAAAAAAACAAAAACCCCAGAAAAATCAGGCCTCTCTTTCAGGTCACTAGCAACCGTCTCAGGCTGCCAGTGCTCACTGATCAATCACCTTGTGGTCCACCCTCTACCAATAAAATACCCAGATATAAAGAAAAAAATAAAGAATAAAAATAAATAAATAAATAATTTAAAAAATAAAAATAAAATCTCAGTCTAAGTTCCCTGTTGCAAGCCTGTTTGTCCTGCAGCTTCCCCTCTCCCAGGGAGCCGACTGGGTGCCTGACAACCAGCTGGATCACTCTCTGGCTCCCTTCTTTTTGGGGCTGGCAGGGCACCTGACAGCTCACCAGCTGCCTCTCACTGCCCCCTTTAACTCAGGCCGGCTGGGCATCTGCTGGCTGGCTGGCTGTCTCTCCTGGTTCCCCTTTTCCTCAGGTTGGCTGGGCATCTGACAGCTCATCTGCTTCCTCTCTCAGCTCCCCTCTCACCTGGGCTGTTCAGTTCCTGTCATCCCACCCCCTCACTGACCCAATTCCTCTCTCTCCCAGGGTGGGTGGGTGTGACAGCCCACCTGATCAGCTCTCCCCTCCCCTCTCCCTGGAGCTCCTTCAGCACCAGCTGGCATCTCTCCTTTTCCCAGAACTGGTTGAGATCTGGTCCATCCATCCTCTCTCCCCTCCACACAGCCCCCCTCCACCTCAGCTGACTGGGTTCCCACACCTGTTTCCGACAGCTGCCCCACCTCAAAAGCCTACTGGGCACCAGGATGCACCCTTGGTCACCTTGTGGCTTTCCTCACTCTCGGACCTAGTTGAGTGCTAATCTTCCAGCCAAATCACTTCCCCAGCTTCCTTCTCCTCTGAGTCAGCTGGTTGCTGGCTTGCCTACCCTATCTCCCACGACTTCCCTCTCCCCCAGCCTACTGGGTTCCCCCTCTCTGGCTGCCCTCTCCCATTGCCTCCTTGGTCCCACAACTTTCCTTCCACCAGGTAAACCAGTCTACCTTTCTGCAGCTTCTGGAAGAGAAGTGCAACCTGCTGTTCCCTACTCCACCATCTTGGAAGTCCCAATTGTGGTCTCTTATGATAAGATCTTCCCCTTACCCAGCACCCTTTGTAGTTGGCTGATGTCCCACAAATTTATCAGGTCTTGTAAATGTTAACTTATTGGGAAAAAGGGTCTTTACAATTTGATTAAGTTAAAGATTTTGAGATAAGGATATTATCCTGGATTATTTAGGTGGGCCCTAAATGCAATCACAAGTATCCTTATAGGAGGAGGGCTGAGGGAGATTAAAAACATAGACAGAAGGGGAGAAAGCAATGTGATCATAGAGGCAGAGATTGAAGTGATGCAGCCACAAGCCAAGGATACTGGCAGGCACCAGAAGAAGGAAGAGGCAAGGAACAGACCTCCCCCTAGAGTCTCCAGAGGGAATACAGCCCTACTGACACATTGATTTTGGCTCAGTGAAACTGATTTTGGCTTCTGGATCCAGAACTGTGAGAGAATAAATTTCTGTTGTTTTAAGCCACGAAATGTTTGGTGATTTGTTATAGTAGTCATAGGATACGAATATGCCTCTCAACACCATAATGAGGAATCTCTCACTACAGTTCTTTGACGTGGGTGATGGATGCCTCCTTTGGCTGTCCACTGCCAATTTCCCACTCAGCTCCCTGGCTCCCAGGCAGTCCATTCCCCTGCTGGGTCACCTTGGAACTCCAGATCATCCTCTTGCCAGAATCCTTGTTAAGGTGATCCAATCATCTTCCTTCTGCAGGATCCACTTCATACCTGTGGGAAATTCTGCTGAACTTGTGCCCTCTATCCCTTTGCTTCACCACCAGAGACTGGTACAATCATTGCATCTTCTCTCTAAATTTTCATGTGTTAGTCTCTGTGTCTCTGAGTCCTTCAAACTCTATGGGATTCATGATAGATTATCCAAATTGTTTTCTTTAAATCCCACACTTTGCTTGAGACACCCCCTTCCAATTTCCCATGCAGGGGGAGGGGAGACCTTACATTAACAACCCCTCTAAAGAAACCAGACACCCAGATTTCCAACCTCCTAATGAATTCTTAGCATTCTATTATAAAGCCTAGATGGATTCCCTGTAGTAGTTAGACTACAATTGTATGACATATATTGATGCTTTTCCAAAGAAATTATTAGTTGACAAGCACTAACCAGCAGTTTTCAATTCAATGTCTGTGTCAGGATGCTTTTGCTGTAGCAGTGATGTGCTGGAAAATGTTTAACAACTAGCTTTCCAAGGGGAAATACAATTTGTAGCATTTGCCAGTTTCCAAGGTGCAAAACTTTCGTAGTGACCAATTTTAAGCTAACAACATGATGTCACTGAACATGGAATTGGGAGAGAGGCACACAATCAGCTCTAATGAGCCCTGATGAACTGGCTCCAACTCACCACGGGCTGTAAGCAACAGATCAAATTGGCTTAAGCTATAAGGAAATATATTGTTTCACATTACAGGAAATTTGGAAGAAGGGTGAGATTTAGGGCTTACTTCTCTAATTGTTCAAAGAAGTCTCTGCCTGTCCCTCTGCTCTGCCAACCAAAATGTTGGCTTGATTCTGCAACATTGCTCTTGACTTAAGTAGATTCAACTCACCCTAAATTTTTCCTTGATCTGAGTTCTGGAGCTTTAAATTAACTTGGTATCAAAGACCCTATAAGTGGATTTTTTAAAAGAATTTAATTTCTTTCTTCTTCTCTTAGTCTCATTATAATTTTCAGATGATCTGTAAGGTCTTATCAAGTCTAAAAGAGAGTTAAGTCCTGATCCCACAACTTGTTTCCACATTTCCTTGTTTCTTTTCTCTCAATGCTCTTATCTTTCCCTTTATTACTTTATCTACTCAGATGGTTTCAATTGTCACTTTGTTGTGTAGATAATTTTTAAATATATAGCTCTTACTCTGAAATCTCTTCATAACTCCATTGCCTATGTTTCCAAATGCCCAATCAACATATTTTATCTAGGTATTCCAATGACTTCAAATTCAACCTATCTAATTAAAAAAAAAAAAAAAATCACACCTCTCTTGTCCTTCCCAAAGAAAACAACAAAAACTTTGCAAAACTTTTCCTGAAGGCATCACTGTTAATGACAACACTACTCTCCAAGGTCTACTGGTTGACTCATTTTTTAATAATTAAGTATGATAGCCAGGTCAAATCTTATTTAAGAAACCAGAAAGCTGGCCATTTAATTTACTGAAATATGGCAGAGTGGAGGATAAAATTGTTTGTGATGGCAGAGGGGGTGGTGGAGGAAAAGGAGTAGAGTACAGATGATGGACTTAGTTTGGGACATATTGAATTTGAAGTGTGATTGGGATATCCAAGAGGTGATATCTAGAAGACAATTAAGCAAGTGGGTCTGGCAGTCAGGAGAGCAATCTGAGTTGGAGAATGAGATGGACTTGAAGATGTGAAAATGGATGAGCACACCTGGGTAGAGAAGGCAGAGTGAGAAAAGAAAGCTAAGGTAGAACCCTGAGTATGCCCAACATTTAAGGGAAGAAAAGGGGGAAATATCCCAAAAAGTGGACTGAAAAGAAGCAGCCAAGGAGGTCAAAGAAAAGCCAGGAAAATGTGCTATTATTGAAGTCAAGAGAATACTCAAGGATAAGTTAGTGGTCAAGAAAGTCAAATCCAGCTGAGATCTAACATAGGGTAAGGACTGAGAAGTATTCTCTGGATTAGCAATAAAGAGCTTGTGGGGAATCTTTAAAAGAGCATTTTTGCTGGCATATTGTGTGTAGTAGCCAGAATGTGGTGAGTGGGAAGTGAGGAAGCAGATGACTATTCAACAAATGGCATTAGGAAAAGTGATAAGCTTTTGGGAGGATGAATCAACAAATGTTCATAGAAATAAATTCAAGTACTTGCCCTCAAGATAAATGTAAGAAAAGCTTGTATTTGAAATGAAAAAAAGTTCACTGGTATCTTCAGAGGTAGAGATGGAAGAATATTTAAAATACAACAAAGGGAATGAATAGAGGTACAAGAACACATATTAGGATATGCTTTGGGCAACTGTAGGTTCAGTGTGCTTTGAGTTGTATTTTAGAAAAAATTAGCTAAGATTAACCAAGATAGATCAGAGAGCAGAAAATCTGGAAGTAGGAAAACGAGTTAGGAAGTTTCCTTCCACTGGCACTTTTCATCAACATTTAAACATCCTCAAATCCACCCTGTTTTGAAAGCAATCACAACTACCATTACCAAAAAACAATCCTTCTTTCAACTCCATATTTCCCCCCAACTCCAGCCCTATATCTCTACTCTTCACAGTCAAATATTTTGAAAACATTTCTACCTATGCACGACAAGCTCCTTAAAGTCCTTTCTAATTAGAATTTCAAGGTCCTGTTATTTACCCTAATCTGCTTTTTAAGTTTATCCTTGAGTACTTTTCCATAGAGGAAGGAAGAAGAAAGAAAGGGAGTGTCTGGCTTGCTGATTGTGCATGTACAAGGCAGGGTCTCAGTGTTTCTGTCAGGTAGGATGGCTCTCTTTGCTCTCCTCAGCTTCTGCTCCCACCTTCCACCTCCTTCCTTCTTCTGTTTTACATGTTATCAGGTTTCCACCTTCTCTCAATTTTCCAGGTATTTTTTGAAACCTTTTGTTCAGTGCTGATCGCCTTTCAGTTCTCTTTGCTATTATAAGTTTATTCCTTTACTTTTGGGGTCTTGGGAGGGGTTTAATTTAATTTTTTTTATTTTTTTGAGGTACCAAGTATTGAACCCTGGACCTTGTATGTGGGATGCTAGTGCTCAACCATGGAGCCACATTGGCTCCTCTGAGTGGATTTTTCTTTTGTTTGCTTGTTGTTTGTTTCTTTTTGCTTTTAGGAGGCACCGGGAACCAAACCTGGGACCTCTCATGTGGGAAGCAGGAGCTCAACCCCTTGAGCCACATCTGCTCCCTTAATTTTATTTTTGAAAGTATAAGAGGACAGGAATAAGAAAAAGAAATAATTTTTGAATTTACATGCAAAGACAAAACTCATCTTCAAGTTGTGGGTCACAATATGCTAAGCTAGTGTCATCTGTAGGGCCTTTGCACTTGACTTCCCTCTAACTGGAATGCTCTGGTCTTGGACTTTGCCCTAGTTTGCTCCTTCTTTTTATTCAGAACTTTGCACATTTGTCCTCTCCCATCACCTGGGTTTGTTGGCTTCGAAGCAAATATTATTGGGTGAAATTTTCTTGCAGGGATATTATCTCTCTTGTTCACAGTTGAATTCTGGAAGCCTAGAACAATGCCTGACCCACATTAAGTGTGCAATAAATATTATCTACAGATTTTTTTCTCAGTAGGGCACATTCACAATGGTTGAAGCTTTTATATTTTAAATGGGCAATATCTTTGCCCTCCTTTTTCAAAAATTAGCAGAACATATAGTTTAAATAGTTAATTTAAGGTCCTCACAGTGGCATTTATGTTTTTGAAAGTTTCCATCATCACGCCACCCTTCAATTCAATTCAAGGAACTTTTTTTTTAAGAGTTATTTTATTTCTTTACCCACCATCCATTGTTTGAAGTTGCTGTCTGCTCTCTGTGTCCATTTGCTGTGTGCTTTCTGTGACTGCTCTCCTTCTGTTTAGGAAGCACCGGGAACTGAACCCGGGACTCCCATGTGGAAGAGAGGCACTGAGCTACCTTAGCTCCCTGGTTTGCTGTGTCTCTCCTCTTTGTGTCTCTTTTGTTGTGTCATCTTGTTGCATCAGCTCGCCGGACCTGCCTGCCGTGCCAGCTCGCTTTCTGCAGGAGGCACCAGGAACCGAACCCGGGACCTCCCATGTGGTAGGCAGAAGCCCACTCACTTGAGCCACATCTGCTTCCCCAATTCAAGGAACTTTTACTGAACGTCCGCTAATAAGGGTTAGTGTGGTATAACATACAGATTTGTAACTGACAATCTCTGACTTCTGCTGAACCACTTAACATGGGTCCCTGTGTCACATGTCATCAGGGCGAAACAGTCTAATCTGGCTTTCAAGAGTCTCTACCCTTCCTCTCTTTAACTTCACCACACAACACTCTTCAGTCAAACTCATTAATTTACCATCTCCATGTTTCTGCTCCTGGGGATTCTATTGCAGAATCCTCCCCCTTCTCCCTTCCACACTACCAAATCCTGGCCATTCTCCAAGACTCAACTCAGCACTCTTTTCTCCCAACAACCCAAGCTTTCACTGTTATTCATTCATCTTCTCTGAACTTCCAGAGTTTATAGTCTCTTACAAAACTTCAGCCTTATATTGTTAATATCTCCTCTTTTAAATCTTGACTCTATAGTAGATGATAAACTCCATGGGGAGTTAATAGCAGGTGGTCCTTAAGCACCAACTGACTAAGTACTGGCCTAATTGCACCGAAATAAGTTTTGGAGGGTGAAAGGAGAGCATTGGGGAATATATAAAGGCACAGGACCATCCGAAATGTGTTTGTCCATAATGGAAGAGATTTTGGGGACTGTATTAGTCAGCCAAAGGGGTACTGATTCAAAGTACCAGATATCTGTTGGCTTTTATAAAGGGTATTTATTTGGGGTAAAACCCTACAGTTACAAGGGCCTAAAAAGTCCATCTTTCTCACCAAAGTCACCAGAGTCAGTTGTCACGAGTTAAAGCAAGATGGTTGCTGATCTCTGCCTGGTCTCTCCTTCCTGGGCTTCCTCTTCCTCTTGAGGGTCCATGGACTCAGCTTCTTCCCAATCTCAGCTGTAGGATGGCATAGGGATTATCTTTCAGGGTTTCCTATATCAGTCTCGACTGTCTCTCCAATCTTGGCTGTAAACTATCAGGCGAATGGCTCATCTTTCCCCAGGGCCCCAGGATCAAAAATGACAGAGCTCGCTCTCTTCTGGTGTCTTCTTGTGTGAGTGTCCATTTATATCAGCCCACCAAAGGGGCGGGTACTCAACCTGAGTTGCACCCTACTGACAGGGTCGAATCAAAGCCCTAATCCTAACAGGTAATTTAATCATCTCAGCTGAATCTAATGCAATCTAAGGATATCACACCCAGAGGAATAGATTAGTTTATCAACATTATCTTTCTCTTTTTGGGATTCACAAATAATCTCAAACTGTCACAGGGACCATGACAGAGAGCTTAGAATCCAATCAGTTGTGCAGATGTTACAAACATATAGTGCCCAAAACCCCAATCTGTGGGAACATCCAGTGACAAATTGTTGGAGTTTTTTTCCACTTTTATTCTTGATATTTTGGCAGAGTACAGTTGAAGCCTGATTTGCACAGCTTAAGGGCCAAAATCACAGCATTTTCTAAGTTACCATGTGGTACTCTGGAAAGGGTTTTATGTGTAAGTGTCCTAAAGATTTGAATTTTCTACTTTGAGAATACTCTTCAAGCTGGAATTATTTTTCTGTCCTTTATTATATTTTTAATTTAATCAGAATGGAAGTAATATCAAACATGATAGACAAACCCTCAGAAATTTCTACAGAAATAAACATATGTTCTTAAAAACAAATGGTGTAGGTCAAGGACAAAAGTTTTCAAAAAACAGATTGAAAATGGTCCTAAGGGGGAAAAAAGCACAGGAAATTGTAGGTTTTCTTATGTCAAAGATATGAAGTTTTAACAATACAGCCACTCTAACTCTGATCTATTTCAGGAATGCTCTAGGATGGCCCCAACTCAAAGTTGGTCCTCAAATATCTGACACCCTGGCTCCATAGGCCACCCTTGTACCAGAACAAGGAATTTCCATTTGGAATTTTGCAAATAGTTAATTCCAACTGTCTTCATGTCCCTGTCATGCTGGGTCACTGCTTGACAGCAAGTTCTTGTCATCACTGTCTTCTCCCTTACTTGGTCCAAACTTTTTTAGGTTTTCTCTCCCATGACGCAGCCTCCCAATAGTCTTCTCCTACCTAAATTCTTGACCATTTGGGGGGTGGGTTTGGGTGGGGCAAAGAACAAATGTTCCTCACTTATGAAGGAGCTAGGGCTCTTTTCAATCATGTTACTACTGACATTGGTTTTTTATTTTTTTCTTTAAATTTTTTAAAAAGAAGCTTTAGATTACATAAATGTTACATCAAAAATATATCTAGTATTCTGTGTGTCTTTGCTGTGACCTAAAACTTTTTTGAAAATTAAATGAAAATTTGGGAGACACTGGGGAGTGAGAGGGGGAAGGTA
>JAQZBX010054418.1:0-18634 GCA_029593785.1 Cabassous unicinctus
GGAGAAAAGATGAAACAGATTCTCCCTGAAAGCCTCCAGAGGAAACTAACCTATCCAACATCTAAACATCTAGAATTCTGGGAGAATAAATTTCTCTTCATGTAAGCCACCCAGTTCTTGACACTTTGTTATAGAAGCCCTAGGAAAATTATACAGCACAATCATATGGTCTGTACATCAAATATTTTAAGTATCACACAGAGAGGCAACATGAACATCCATGGGCTCATGATATGTTCAGAGAGTGGAGGGCTTTGCAAATGGCCACTTAACGATCCAAAGCAATGGCTATGAGCAGCATTATTTCACATCCACCCAGAATGTGAATGACAATTATCTGGATGACACACTTTGAAGGAAAGATTTTGTGCCCCCCCCAAAAAAAAACAGGTCAAAACTCATCTTATGAGCCATTAAGATTGAAAAACTCAAACAACAAATGAGTGGTTGGCTAATCAGAATTACCTTTAATGATAATTAAAGGTCACTGCAAGTACAACCAGGAGGTTTACTAGAACAATTGCTACATGTAAGTTGGTAGATAAAGCAAGGAGATAATGCTGCACTGACTCATAGGTAGAAAGTCCCAATAACACAAATGCAGACATCTCAGATTAATTTGCATTATTCATTGACTTTGTCTGTGTAGCTGTTTGGTATTATTTATGAAATCCAAAAATAGATATTGTATTATCTATTTTAGATTTGTCTGTGTAGCTGTTTGTAAACTGGTCTGTTTATCTGGGCATATTAAATTGTATTAACTTCACAGGTTTTCACTTTTATTTGATTAAATTATGCTTAGGGCTTTGATTGGGCCATGTTAGCAGGATATTGAGTTCCTGCACCCTTCATGGGCTGGGACTAGCAAAGAAAATGACACAGCAGAGAAGTTAGTAGGAGTTTTAATGCTGGAGTCTCTGGAAGTAAACACACAGGAGAAGAATATGGAGGAATAGAGATGGCATCATAGACACAGCAGAGGCCCCTAGAAAGGAAAGAACCTGGTATTTACAATGGACTTTATGGAGAAAACAGAGCAGTTGAACCTGGAAAGCAACAAACCCTTGTAGAGAGACAAGACTTTTCAAAGCCAACAGCTGTTATTAGAAGTAGCTAGGACCATGGAGCCTTAAGAGGAAGAGGAAGCCTGAATCCTTCCAGACATCGGCAGCCATCTTGTTCCAACATGTGGCAACTGACTTTGGTGAGAGTAGTATCTTATGCTTTATGGCCTTGTGACTGTAAGATTCTACCCCAAATAAATACCTTTATAAATGCTAACAGATTTCTTTCATTTTGCATCAGTATCCCTTTGGCTGACTAATACAGTCTGTGATCTGAAAGGGAACATACAATAATAACTAAAGAAATGCATCATAGCTACTGAAAGAAGCTGATATTTGGTTACAAATTATATTAAAGAAAAATTTTCACCCTCGGTCACAAAAGTCCTTTGAAAAAAGTCATGTGTTTATTTATTTAGCAAATATTCATGGAGCAGCTACCATGAGCATTGCCTATGCTTCAGACAATGTGACACATTCTTGGATAAAAAAACAGACCCTACCTTTAGGCAGTGCACAAGTAGTAATAAAGTTAGATGTTAAATAATCACATAACTAAATGATAGTAATGGTGATGTGTTGTGAAGAAAAGTACAAAGTGCTATGAGAATTTGAGAACTCACTAATGTGTATTCTGTACTGTTTTAGAAGATGTTTTGTACATGATGAATAAGAGTTAATTAAGTAAGGAAGAGTATAAAAAGTGATGTAGGAAAAGGAAAGTACTGGGAAAAACCCTGAAGCATGGATAAATGCAACAATTTGGAATAAATAAAAGACCAGTCTTGACAAGATATAGCTTTATATTGTGAAATAAGAATTTGGTGTATATCTTAGAAGTGATAGAAAGTCATTGCAACAGGATAGTGGAAAAACCACATTTGTGCTTCAAATAGGTTAGAGGAGCTTCAAAATGATGAATGTAATAGAATGTTACATAACAAAGAGATAGAGATGAATTAGGAGCCTATCAAAGTACCCTATAATACCAGTGTGGACAAGATGAACTTATAAATAAATGCTGTTGACACAATGTACCAAATCTGGCAAAAACTCAGTGAATTTCTAACTTTACAAGATTATACAAAATGAAGTTGAATAGCTATTTAAATAAAAAGAATAGAAAGATAAACAGAAAATATAGACTTATTTTTAGATAATCATATGTGTGAGAAAAATCCTTCCAAGCAAATGTACATGTGTGAAAATAATTCAGTAGAAACAGATACTTTTCAGTATGAAAATTTTTAAAACTTCTATATTAATTATTAAATGATATAAAATGAATATTTCACTGAGGATATTTAGAGAAGATGGCAGAAGAGGGAGCACCAGCATTCAGTCTTTTCATCAAAACAACTATTAAACAGGCATGAACTCTGTGAAGCAAAAGTTTTGAAACTCCAGAGGCCAGAGAAAGACTGTACAGCATCCTCAGAAGAGCAGGAGGAAGAGGCTGATAAATTATGGTAAAGAACTGTAAATTGTTCTTGCAACCAGCACCCATCCTCCAGTCTTACGCTAGGCCACCATGGGATCCAGTACTTTACTAGCTTCTGTGGAAAGAAAGGGACAAAAAAATTCTCTTCATTAAGAAAAGGGGTGGGCATGGCTAGCTCTGATCATGGTTTTTGATTAGCAAATTTGGATCACTAGATTCCAGCTCTGAGGGCAACCATTGTTTCAGCCCTCCCTGGATAAAGGCAGTGGCCTTCATTGTTTCAATCCTCCCCAGAGAATGACAGAGTTGGTGAACATTAAAGATGTAAGGATTCCTCAGGGATGCAGAGGAATGGAGTGGAATGGCTGCATTTGCTGGACAAACCAGGGAAGTTCTGCTTTGGGGAACCATTGGAGAAGATTTTGGTGCCCTTCCTGACCCCCTCCAATGGGCACTTTGGAATTGGTCTGAGCCCCTTTGTGGGTCCTTCGCCTCTTTTGTGTGGGAATGGCCAAATTGAGAAAGTCATCCATGGGGAATCCTCCCAGAATTTGTCCTTCAGGCAAAACCAGCATAGGACAACAAAAGGAATTTATATATATACACATAATATATATGGGTAGTCTGGAACAAAGGCCTGTAGGTTTCAGAAACCTGGGAGAGGGAGAATTGTCCCATGGGAACAAAAGGGATGGCCAAACTCCTGTGAACACAGGAACTCCAAACCAACTAAGAAGCAAAAGCCTAAGAAAAGACAGAGGCCTAGTAAGGGATGAAAAACCCTGCATGGTGCTTTCACCATGGACAAATTTTCCTGATAAGAGAGCTGAAGCTCAAGAAAGTCTCTATCTTATCACCAGCTGGTTATAAAACCAGGAAACACACATCCCAGGGAGTAAATACCAGAGTTAACATTTTAAAATATTAAAATGTGTAGTGTGCAACAAAATAGTACAAGACAAATAAAGAAATAAAAATGATACACCACCCAAAGCAAGAGGATAAAAATATGAACAAAACCTTTTAAAAAATGATCTTGAAATGCTTATGGAGATGAAGGAAAGTAAAGAGAAAGAATTACAGGGTGTCAGGAGAACAGTGAAGGAACAATATGAGTGTCTAATTAAAGAAAAAGAAATTGTAAAAAGTATCCAAACATAGCTACTGGAGTTGAAGACCACAATAACTGAAATGACAAAGGCCCAGGAGAGTTTCAAGAGCAAAATGGGGTTGGCAGAATAGAGAATCAGTGAACTTGAAGACAGATAGTTGTGAGGACCCAGGCCCCCTTCCCAGTCCTTAGGACATAGCCACCTGTGTGACTTAGACATAAGTTAAAGGTTAACAACCCTCCACAGAGGGGAGATAATGTATAGACGGTATTGTAAACTATAATTTTTCCAAAGCATTAAACATTCTTAGTAAACTTTCTTCATACAAGAGTAGTGAAACTATCACCAGACCCCATATGTAGGTTCACATGACCCTAGCAGAAGCTCTGTTCTCATATCCTTGTTCTGAAATCCCTTATATTATCCCTCATTTCCCTGTCTCTTTACAGAGTGCTATCTTCATTTTCTGATCAGCCATCTTTGGAGATGCTCTCCTATTCATAAGTCCCAATAAAATTTATGTCTAATTCAGTACTAGGTGAATTCTTTGGTCTTGCAGCTGCACCAATGCATGCTCTTCAGGAGTTGGGTTGCAACAATTGGCAAGCCATGAGCCAAGAGACCTAATGCAGTAGTAAGCATGAGCTCAAGGAAAAGTGAATTCATGTGGGAAAACCTGGGTTGCCTATAATGCCCATGTGGGGAGGGGTGGCTGCCCTTCTAGAGAAGCAGCAACCATCAAGAGAATGTTGGGAGGCCCTAAAAATTCTGTCAGGTATGCTGGCTGTGCTTTGGCAGGTAGCAGAACAATTGCACTTAAATAAGAAAAGAGAAGACCACCAGATCTTAGCAGCTATACCATGGCCCATGTTAGGAGACTTAAGAGGGGCTACCAAGGGAGACCAAGTGGCCTAGGCCTCTGTGTGTTGCTCAGAAGAAAAGTTAATGCTAGAAAAGGATATGCACCTAGCACAGGCAGCAATGAAATATTACTTAACTGATTGTCTGTGCCAAGTTGATGAGCAGTTAGAAACCCTTGCTTGTAGCTATACTTGACCTAGGGGCCATAGACTGCCTGCAGTCCAGGTCCAGAAGATATTAGCCATGCTTGGGCAGGACCCTAAGACATGGGATCCTATGGGCTCCTCCACAGATGAGGAGAAAGAGGTAGAATGGGAGGTGGAAGAAGATGAGAAGCCCCAAGTATGCACCCTATAATACAGCACAAGTAGACTTTGAACTGCTGGAAAAGCTGGAAATCTAGTCAACATTAATGTTACTAATAAAATAGTTTAGTTGCTTAGTTAATAAATGAAAGTGCCCAATTTGTTTTGAAGTTGAAAAACTTACTAGAAACTGTAATTAAGAGTTAAGATCACTATATAGATGCCTTTATATGTAAAAGAGCAATTGAATAAAATCTGAAATTTTTATAACTGGGTGGATTTAGCCTAGACCTATATTTTGATGGTAATCTTGTACTAATTTGCCTTTGATTATGGTTACTTCAGGTCTAGCCTCACCCTTGTGTATGCTTGCTATAGTAATGGTAATTCTAAGCTGAATTTAACCTTTGCTTATAGTTTTTCAGGACTGGCCTCACCTTTGTAATGGTAATTAATCTATTCTCCCCTGTTTGTATCCATGGTAACTTCTGCTCCCTATGGCTTGGGGGAAGGCAAATTTAATCCCATCCTTCCACTGGTGTTAATAACCCTGCATTTTCTCATGACTCCAATTTACCTACTCAGGGCAAGAGCCCAAAGGGACCCCATGAATTCTAAGGGAATTGCTGCTTTCTGGAATCCCTAAACTTTGGGGTTGGACATCCACTCTTCCAGTCCAGTGGCCACTGGACTCCTGTAATCTCTGAAAGATTGGGAAGTGTGGGACCTCCCACCCTGATCATCATGAATGTTGAAAGCAGTAGGTCATATGAGAAACCAGTTTTCTCTGAGACTTCAATGACCTCAGTGAGTACATACTGAAATTAGTGTTACTTATTCAAGGCCTGTCAAAGTTGAAATGGGAAAGGAGCAAAAATCTGAAGTAAAGGAAAATGATGTAGATAGTATATGAAAGAATTAGGAAAATTTTGGTTATAGGTCAGTAGCTAAAAAGATTAAAATTCTTGTGCAAAATGCATATTCACAGTGTGGATTAGAATAATCAGAAATAGCCTTCAAAGAAATCTTTTGAATATGTTATTTTATGGTTAAACTTATTTTGTAAGAGAATGAAAATTACAAGTAAAATTACTGAGTTGTATTTTGGTGTCTAACTCTCTATTTGTGTCTGCCTATTTGCTCAGTTTATATTTTCATACATTGGGATGGTAATACCAAATAGACAAATGAAAATTCTTAAAAGAGTACTATTTAAACTGCTAAAAGTTAAACAAGTGCTTATATTAAATGAATATTCCTGGAGCTTAAATTAGAGAAGCTAAGCAAGATAGAAAGGTCATGTAAAAATCTGAATATAGAAACTATTAGGAAAGGGGAAAGTGATTTTTCTAAGATCCTTGACCTACCCAGTTCCCACTCCAGGGTCTCCTTCTCTTTATGAGAGCTTTGGGGGAAGGGTTAGGTGTGGCATTATGGGGAAATGTATGCTTTAATTTAAACTCTTATCTACTAGGCCAGGGAATTAATAATCATAGTTTGTCCTGTAATTCTCCTATTTAAACCTTTCAAAAGCCTTAAAATGTGGGTAATTAATCCAATTACCATATTTCAGTAAGTAAAGAAAAAGTCCTTGAGAACTATGGAAAGATCTCTTCTAAATTATAATTAAAACAAACTAAACAATTATAAAATATTTAGGAACTTAACAGTCAGTGTGCTTTTAAGGTTATTCACAATTTTAAAATTTTATTTGAAAAAGAGGTTTTAGCCTCCTGTGTGGGGAGAAAAAAAGAATATCTCTTGTATAAACTTGTATAAAATTGTTCAATTTTATTTGTCTTGGGTGTAATCTCCCTAGGTTTATAGGATACTAATAAAATAAATTAGCATTTTATGTATTAAGTCTTTAAGGTGATGAAAATTGTAAGTTCAGGTTTAATGAGATTAAGTTAAAGAAAAAAGTATAGCTCTCGCCTAAAGTGAAATGACTAGGTTTCACAGAACAGAATGAGTAATGTACATCAAAACTTAAATGTATAAAGTAAATTCCATTGGTTGCAACTGTAATTTAATAAGTGTAATTAAAGGTAAATGTAACTAGTCTATGTATTTATGGTTTGTTATAGGAATTTTGTAAAAACATTGCCTAAAATGAAATATTTAAATGACTAGGTCCAGAAAGTCATTATGAAGTAAAAACCTGAATTGATACTGATAACAAAAAGTAACTGTATAACAGAGGAACCTGCCAGAAGCCACCTCAATCGACATATTAGGGTGATTGTAGGGGGAAGATAAACTTGATTCCATTGGGAATCTTAGGTTTTCATATGATAGTAGAGAAAGTAGTAGCTTTTTCTTTCTTGAACTGCTAAAGTAAAATAGCTGTTAATTAACATTATTATGGTAAAGATAAAGAAGTAAAAAGTAAAATACTAAAAATAATTAAGTTCATTTAATATGTTATAAGTTGTATTGGAAGTATTTAGAAAGTATATAAAAATTGAAAGAGACAGACTTCAGTATTGTCAAACTCTCTTATCCAAAGAAATCAAGCCCCCAATGCTCTGCATGATGCCTCTCTATTTGAGTTATTGGCTAAGCTGTTCACTATTACCCCTAAAATAATAAAAGGATTTACACCCTCTCTGGACATGCACCTGAAGTAGATGGAAAATACATTGATATTTCAGACTCCTGCAACAGCTAGCAATGGCTTGATATGGCCAGATATACAATGGATAGTGCCTACAGACTGTCTCTGTTTCATAGTGCTGAACGGTGCTATGCACCAGGCTGGTGGAACACTGGAGCTTCCCTCCAAGTGTCAATGGTACTGCAGCATGCTTACTGTGTGAAGGATAAGCCAAGTGGAGCAATCATTACCAGAGTAATGTGAGTAGAATCTAAACCAACACAATTGGCATTATGGCCTGCTCCCACGGAAAAATGACATGTCTGGTACTGCAAATCTGGAGCTTAGATCTATTAACTGCAGCTCAAAGAGGAACTTGTGCATTGATTTAGTGCATTGATTAATGCATTGGTTAGTATTAAGTGCTGTACCTATATACCTGATGAATATAATAATATCCATTCTATTCTAGATCATATGTGGAAGGATATTGAACATGTTAAAAGTCTTTGCAAACTTAATTCATTTTCTAAGTAATTAATGAATGTGTGTATAAGATGAAAGAATGGCTCTCATTTATTGTCTTTATTTTCCTTGTCATGTGCTTATCTTGCTGTTGCCTATATTGTCTTTGTGACTTTATGTCTAAGGCAGTGCGTCTCCTCATACCTCTCCTAGATGTCCTAGGCATAACAACCACTGTGGGAACTAGGGGTCACTGTTTATACTATCCAGCAGTTCTACCACAGACCTGAGTTAACTAACAGCATAGAAGAAACTAGCTCTGCCTTAGAAGCCTTAGACAACAAATAGACTTCCATGCTGCCATGATGCTGCAAAATTGCAAAGCCCTAAATATGTTAACAATGACACAAGCAGGAGCCTGCCTTTTCCTCAAGGAGGAATACTGTTTCTTGTAAATAACTTTGGAACAGTCCTAGACAGCCCATCACCTTCAGGAGGATGTAACCTCTGGAAGCACCTGGCCTTTCTCATTCCCATGGTGCAGTATATCATGGCTGGTCCACTTTATGGGATCAGTTCCCACCATTTTCTTTATCCATTTAGTAGGACCATTTATCTTCAAAATTCTAAATTTATTTCTTCCAGAATCAACACCTTCTAGGATGAGATTCTAGCCAGACAGGGATTTCATTCAGTTCCTATCACAGTGCCAGGGCTGCCCTTCCATCAGCCTCAATAGAATACTCAGAGAGTTTCACACCCTGTCAGGTAGGGACTACTGCCCGTAATCAACAGGAAACAGCTGCAGAAGAATGACCATAGCGGTTCCCCCTTTAAGAACAGGGGTGTAAATTTTCTGAAGGGAGAGTTGAGGCAGGTTAGTATAGGAAACAGGGAAGGCAACTGGTCAGAATAAAGCCCACCAAAGACCCTTGTCATGAGGTCCACTTTGAAAGTCCTGGACTTAAAAGAAGTCCTGGATAAGTCCAAACAGAAAGCCCTTCCCATTGGTTCACTGAAAGCTGACCGGTGAAAGTAGAAAGGCAATCAATCAGGACAGGAAATAGCTGGGCCCCTATGTGTGTCTATGTGGACTCTCCTTATGCCTAAACTAGTTTTGGAGGTTACTGTAGAAAACACAGAGAATTTAGAAGGGGAAAATATATGGTATAGGAAGCCTCCTCATAGGACTCTCTTACCTGAAGCTTTGTTATCTACTTATGGAAATGTTGCTTGTATACTGTTAGACTAGCATAATCTACCCCTTATTGTTCCTTGTAAACACCTTTCTTTTCACGCATAGCACCCTCTCTAATACCTTTCTACAGTGGGCTTTGGCAATAACCTATGCCCACAGTTGAACCCAATGTTGGGTTTTCACAGACTTACCATCCTTGGGTGTTACTGGCCTTCTTTGTACCCTAATTTCTGCAAATTGGCAGTGTTGGACACCTTGCTGGCATGGCAGAATATGACCCATCAACAAGTTTGAACAAGACCTTCTCATTTAAGACTGAGATTCAGCTGCTGTCTTTCAATGAGACTTATAATTATATTTTTTCTTTATAAGGAAACAGGTGAATAATCTCAGGCCTTTATTAGAATATGCTGTATATAATGGTTTAGGACAGTTAATAGCTGAGGCTGTCACCCCAGAATGCATTGACCCATCTGCATGGAATGCCAAGAGGGAATCTGTGATGTGGGGTGGTTATCACCTGAGTTGTGTAATTTTACTATCAAGGCTAGGTATAGAATAAAGTATAACCCCTGATGGTTCTACCCATTGGCTGTTTATGTATCAGGTGATATTGTAATTGTCACTGGAAAACACATAACAGCTTTAGGTAATCACTCTGCTCAAGCCCTTAATGACTCCAAAGTAGCAATTTCCTTACTAAATGAAGAAACTACTCAACTACAAATGGTAGTTTTAGAAAATAGGATGGCTTTAGACATACTTACTGTGTCATAAGGTGGGACCTGTGCCCTCCTTATAACAATGTTCAGTGTTATGTATACATTCCTGATCACTCTGATAATATTTCACAAGCCATAAATCATATGCAAAAGCACATGCAACACATTGATAAATTAGCTATTGACCTACTATTTAATAGGTTTAATTCCCTTTCATGGCCCTGGTGACATGTTTTTATGTGTATTAGTTTTTGGTGGAAGACTCCTATTATTCTCTTGTCTTTTATACTGATGCTGTTGAATGAAGGTGCAATGCTTGCTCTATAGTCAACATAGACTGCCACATGGGGGTGGATTGTGAGGATGCAGTGCCCCCCAAATCCTCAGCATGTAGCCACCTGCATGACCTAAACATAAGTTAAAGGTTAAGAACCTTCCCATAGAAGAGATAATGTATAAATGGTATCATAAACTATAATCTTCCCAAAGCAGTAAACATCCTTGGTAAACATCCTTCCCATGAGCATAGTAAAAACAACACCAGACCACATATGTACACTTCATGTGACCTTAGCAGAAACTGTGTTCTCATACCTTATGGAATGTCCTTGCTCTAAAACCCCTTATATCACCCCTCATTTTCCCATATCTTTGCAGAGCACCATATTCATTCAGCCACGACTGGATACTCTGTCTTCTTCATAAGTCCCACAAAATCTTATGTCTGATTCAGTAACAGATGCATTCTTTGGTCTCACAACCAGACCAACTTGTGCCCTTCAGGAGCTGCGTTGGAGCAATAGTTGAAATGAATCAGGCTGAGGAGAAGAAAGAAAAAAGTATATATTAAAAGGCAAAATAACCTAAGACAGCTAAGGGGTATCATCAAGTACATCAATATGTGTGTGACGGGGGAGTCTCAGAAGGAGAAGAAAGAGAGAAATAGGCAGAAAAAATAGTCAAAGAAATAAGAACAAAGAACTTCCCAAATGTGGCAAAAGATGTCACTAAGCAATCTAAAGAAATAAAGATCTGTGGTAAAGGTAACCATTTGGGTAATTAGAAATGCCAGTATAATTGTATTGTATTGTTTGTTATGTAACTGCTTCTTACTTCCTACAGATGCTAAAATGTGAATGGAGGAAAAATAATGACAAAATTTTTGGACATACAGTTTATAAAGACATAATTGGTAATAAGTACCAAAAATGGTGAGGAACAGAGAAGTATAGGAAAAATATATGAATTTAAGTTTGTATCAAAATAAATATTATTATTATATATTCAGGATGTTAAATTTTAATACTATAGTAACCAGAAGGAAAACCAATGAAAAATCTATCCATGTAGAAATGAATAGGTACAATACAAGAAAGCAAATAAATATAAACATAGACATTAATGTGACTTATTATCATTAAAAAGAATAAATAGCAAAATGCCAGAAGAAAGTATAGGTAAACGGACTAAACTTTCCAGTCAAAAGGTAGAGAGAGACAAAATGGATTTAGAAAAGCATGGCCCACCTATTTATTGTCTGCAAGAAACTCACATTAAAGTCAAAGATACAAGTAGTTTGACAGAGAAAGGATGGGAAAAATATACCATAAAAGTAGTAAGCAAATAGAGCAGACATGGCCATATTAGTATTGGATAAAATATCCAATACTTAATAAATAAATATTAAGTGAAAAAGATAAT
Organism: Cabassous unicinctus; assembly: GCA_029593785.1. Classification (NCBI taxonomy): domain Eukaryota; kingdom Metazoa; phylum Chordata; class Mammalia; order Cingulata; family Chlamyphoridae; genus Cabassous; species Cabassous unicinctus. The sequence goes on from JAQZBX010054418.1 coordinate 11,469, forward strand.
GAGCAATAATAGTGGTCATTACAGACTGATAAAGGGGACAATACAACAGGAAAATGTAACAATTGCAAATATATATGCACATAACAACAGAGCCATGAAATATATGAAACAATTATCAAAAGATTTGAAGGAAGAAATTGAAGGTTCTACATTAATAGTAGGAGATTTTAACACACCACTGTAAATAATGGATAGAACATGAAGTATGGGATTAGATTGGTACACTAAAGCAAACAGACCTAACAGACATCTATAGAACACTGCACCCAATGAAACAGAATACACATTCTTCTCAAGTGCACTTAGATCATTCTCTAGGATAGACCTTATATTGGGTCACAAAACAAGTCTCAATAAATTCAAAAATATTTAAATCACATAATGTATATTCACTGACCACAGTAGAATGAAGATAGAAATCGTAACAGAGTAAGAAAGGGAAAATTCATAAATATGCGTTAGTTAAACAACATATTCTTAAACAAACAATGAAATAAAGAGGAAATCAGAAGCAAAATTAGGAAATATCTTGCGGTGAATGAAAATGAATATACAAACATACCAAAACTTATGGGATGCATTGAATGAAGTTCTGAGAGGGAAATTTATAGTTCTAAATGTTCATATTTAAAAAGAAGAAAGTCTTCAAATTAGAGACTGAACCTCAAGATTAGAGCAGAAATAATTGAATAAAAAACACAAAAAGGAAAGCAACAGAGGCAATAAAGAGAGTCAATGAAACCAAAAGTTGGTTTATTGAAAGCTTCAAAAAATTATTCAGAACCATTATTTACACTGACAAAGAAAAAGGGAGAGAGGATAAAAATAGCAAAACTCACATATGAAAATGGGAACATTACTGCTGACTTCGCTGTAATAGAAAAGACTATAATTGGATTCTATGAATAACTGTATGCCAATAAATTAGATAATGTAGATGACTTGGACAAATTCTTAGAAACACAAAAGCTAACTACATTGATTCCAGAAGAAACAGAATTCTCAACAAACCAGTTGCTAGTAAAGAGATTGAATCAGTCATTAAAATTTCCCAACAAAGAAAACCTAAGGACCAGATAGTTTCACAGCGAATTCCACCAAACACTTCAAGAAGATTTAACTCCAATTCTGCTCAAACTCTTCCAAAAAAGTCGATGAGGGGGGAAGACACCCTAACTCATTCTACAAGGCCAAACATAACCCTCATACAAAAGCCAGATAAAGATACCACAAGGAAAGATAACTACAGATTAATATCTCTTATGAATATAGATGCAAATATCCTCAACAAAATACTAGCAAACTTTATTCAACAGCATATTAAAAGAATTATACAACATGACCCAGTGGGATTTATCATTGATATGCAAAGTTGATTCAAGGTAAGAAAACTAATCAATGTAACACATCACATTAACAGAATGAAGAAAATCACATGATCAACTCAGTCATTACAGCACCCTTTCTTGACAAAAACACTTGGAACACTAAGAATAGAAAGAAACTTCCTCAACATGATAAAGGGCATACATAAAAAGCTCACAGCTTACATCATACTAAATAGTAAAAGACTGAAAGCTTTCCCTCTAGGATCAGGAACAAGACAAGGATGCCCATTGACAACACTGTTATTCAACATTGTATTAAAAATTCTTGCCACTGCAATTAGACAAGAAGCAGAAATAAAAGGTATCCAAATTGAAAATAAAAAGTAAAACTTTCCCTATTACAGGGAACAAATGTGGCTCAAGTAATTTGGCATCCACCTTTCACATGGGAGGCTCCACGTCCAGTTTCCAGTGACTCCTAAAGAAGACAAGCAGACACAATGAGTAGACACAATGAGCAGACAACCAACAGAAACAATGAGCAGGGAACAGATGTGGCTCAAGCATTTGTATGCCCATCTCCTACATGGAAGGTCCCAGATTTGGTTCCTGGTACATTCTAAAGAAGTTGAACAGACAGCAAGCAGACAATAAGTGGACACAAGGAACATGCAACCAGTGCAAACAGGGACTTCAAACAGCAAGTGGGAAAAAATGAGCAGACAGACAAAGGAGCCATCCCGGAGTGAGGGGGACTTTCCCTATTGCAGATTATTCTATATACAGAAAATCCTGAAAAAAAAAACAAAAAACAAAACAAAAAAAAACACCACAAAGCAGCCAGAGCTAATAAATGAATGCAGCAAAGTGACAGGTTACAAGATCAACACCCCACAATCAGTAATGTTTCTATACACAAGCAATGAATAATTGGAACAAGAAATCAAGGAAAATGTCCAGTAGCAATAGCTACTAGACTGAAATATCTAGGAATAAATCTAGTCAAGCATGTAAAGGACTTGTACAGAGAAAACTACAAAATATTCCTAGAATAAATTAAAGAAGACCTAAATAAATGGAAGGATATTATATATTCATGGACTGGAAAACTAAATATTGGTCAGATATCAATATTACCAAAAGCAATGTATAGATTCAATACAATCCCAATCAAAATTCCAACAACCTTGTTGTCATATGGAAAAGCCAATCATCAAATTTATATGGAAGTGCCCCCAAATAGCTAAAGTCATCTTGAAAATGAAGAATCAAGTTGGAAGACTCACATTACCTGATTGTAAGACATATTACAAAGCCACAGTAATCAAAACAGCATGGTACTGGCACAACGACACACATATAGACCAATGGAATAGAATTGAGAGATGAGAAATCAACCATCATGTTTATGACAAACTGATTTTTGCAAGGTGGCAAAGACAACTTAATTGGGAAACATATTCTCTTCCACAAATGGTCCTGGGAAAACTTGATCTCCATTTGCAAAAATAAGAACAAAGACCCCTACCTAGTACTATATGTAAAGATCAACTCAAAATGGATCAAAGTCCTAAATATAAGAGCTAGAACTTTCAAACTCCTTGAAGAAAACATAGAGAAGCATCTTCAGGACCTTGTGTTAGGCAACAGTTTCTTAGACTTCACAAAGCCCAAGCAAAAAAAGAAAAAAAATAGATGGAACCTTATTAAAATCAAAAGCTTTGGCTCTTAAAGGACTTTATCATGAAAATAAAGAAACACCCTAAACAATGAGATAAAATATTTGGAATCCACATATATGATAAAGGATTAATATCCCATATATATAAAGGACTACTTCAACTTAACAACAAAAAGATATAAAAACCCAATTAAAAGTTGGGCAAAAGACTTGAACAGACATCTCTCCAAATAAGATATACAAATGGCCATAAAGCTACATGAAAAGTTGCTCAACATAATTAGCCATCAGGAAATTGCAAATAAAAATCATAATGAGATACCACTTCATACCTACTAGAATGGCTGATATTTTAAAAAATGTAAAATAACAAGTGTTGGAGAGGATGTAGTCTTGTACTGAAAATAAAATAAGCAGAATTTTACAAAGCGGGGGTGTAGAGTAATTTTATTGAGCTAAAGCTGCTTTAATGCAGAAGCAGCACCAAAAGGGGTTTCTGCTTGAAGGGGTGAGCTGGGGGAGAAGTTTATTTGGCTGATTGAGACAAAGAGAATGTATAGGGGGATGGGGAGGAATAAGGTGGACCTGATTTATCCTTGGTGTATGCTTTCTGTGCATTATGATGTTATGGCACTGTTTGAGGAGGTTTTCCTGGAGAGCCAGTTCATTAATTAGCAAGCAGTATGTTGATGGATGTAAGGTTGAGTTTATCTGGTGAAGATCAGCAGGCCTTGCTGATGTTAGGTTGAACTCTTTTAATTAATAATACAGTTAGAAAAATGTACTATCATCAATTATAACAAATGTTCCACACCAATGCTAGGTCTTGGTGGTGGGGTGGTATATGGGAATCCTGTATTTTATGCATGATTGTTCTGTAATCTACAAACTCTCATAATAAGGGGAAATAACAGGTATTGGCTAATTTTTCAAAAAGTAAATAAAAATGTATGAACTAGTTATTAAATGTAGTAAATATAAGCCAATTTAAAAATGAATAAATCACTGAAGTTTGGGTACAAAATAAGGTATCCAAATAATCAATAAAAGCATGAAGAACATACAAACTTATTATTAATCAAATAAATGTGAATAGGGGACTACTGGCAAGATGGCGTCGGCTTAGGAGGGCACCCGCGGACAGCGCCCAGAGCATGGTGGGTTGTGGATGGGGTACTGCTTCGGGGTCTGTGCTGTGGGCATGTGGAGTGAGAAGCTTGGGACATCTATCTGGGCAGATCGACGGCAAGGACTGAACAGAAGAGATTCGTGAGTTTTAAGCCTGCCTGTGGCAGTTAACACAGTGGGCTGACCCCCACCTTTAGGGAAAAAAAGCCGGTTGGAACCGTGACTCCCATCCGATAACTGGGTGACAGGGCCCGGTGGGAAGGGGTGTTTTCTGAGGGGTGGGGCTCCAGCAAGAGAGCTTTATTTTCTGGGGATTTGGCTGCCTGAAGTTCCTTGCAACTTAGATGAACAAAACAGCTGCAGTGAATTGGCACCCAGAGGAGGGGAGGGGGGAATCCACTGAGGGAGTTGATTTGACTAGCTGCCCAGGGATAAGCCCCGGGCCCCATGGGGCTGGGGAGAGGGAGCATTCTCCAAGAGATGGAGGGTTCTGACAGAAAGCCAAGAGGGGATATTTTTGCTGTCGATTTGGCTGCCTGGACCCCCTCATAACTTTGGGGAGCAGATAAGCCAGCTTGAAGCAGCAACAGGCTGAGGGTACAGGCGAATCTGCTGAGTAAACCTGATTTACCAGTAGCCTGGTGATGCAGGGGCTCTGATCCAGAAGGGCGGAGTCCGCCATTTTTAGCATTCTGCACTGACAAACATCAGAACTTTAGTGTCCCTGGGGAATCCAGAAATTAGGGAGTGCTTGATTAGTTTCCACGAGCCCAGTTAGGGTCCCCTACATGAGGGGGGGTGGTCTAGAGGAGGACTTATTTTTGGTCCTGTATTATGCCAAAAATAAAATAATAATAATAAGACAGTCACATTAATAAATGAAAAATAAATTCTTTTTAATCTAGTTTAATAGCCAAAAGCTGCTTCAGGAACTGCATATAGAACACTGTGTGGAAATTGATTGATAAACACAAGCAGGCTGAGAGGATCCATGGGGACCCCAGGGAATATTGATCTCCCTTAGCTTTGTTTGACTGCTTGCCAGTGTGGTTGTTTGGTTTTTCTCTGTTTATTTGTTTTTTCTTGCTATTCTTTCCTTTTTCCTCCGCCCTTTCTTCTTTCTTTCATTTTTTAAAAATTAGTTGCTGCTAGCTTGTCTCTTCTTTGCGCTGCTTCTTCTTCAGTAATTTCCCATTCTCGCTATATATTTATTTTGTATTCCAAACTATCTCTTATCCTTCCTTCATCTTTCTGCCTTCTGCTTTCTGTTGTGACTATTATATACCACATTTTTCCATATGCACACAACTCAAGGGTATCAATTTCTATTCCTTCTATTTTGCTTTATTATTATTTTTTATTAATATTAACTTTCTCTCCCTCCTCATAATTCTAGCCTTTTAAATCATTATATACATATTCCTCTATTTGGTTTCCCAGTCCATTGTAGGTACTCCAATTTCTTTCCTATAACTCTACACTGCTTACATGAGTTAAATATTCACTTGATTAAGTGTTATTTGGCCCCTTTTCTAACTTTTATCCATATTACTATTATACTTCTTCCTTTCACACATCTTTCGGTTCCTCTGGCCCTAATCTTTTGCCTTCAAGGGAACATAGAAGCAGGGAAATAAAATAAGAAGAAAACATATCAAAGAGAAAACTTAACACACACAGAGAACCAACAGCTAAAAAAAAACTCTAGAGCAGAGAGAGAAGCTAATTAACTGAATAAATCCATCAAGATAATATGATGACTAGAGGGCAACAAAAAATTACAAATCACACTGAGAAACAGGAAAATATGGACCAATCCAATGAACAAACTAAACACCAGGAAGTGAAGCAGAACATCGAGCAACTAACCAAAGCTTTCCAAGCAAATATCATGGACCAACTTAAAGAAGTGAAGGAAGAGACTAAGAATATAAAGAAGACACTTGGAGAACATACTGAAGAAATTGTAAACACTCCCAAGAAGATAATGGATACGATGGTGACCAATGGCACAATCCAGAAATCAAAAAGATGCTGGATTCACATAGCAGTAGACTTGAACAGGCAGAAGAAAGAATTAGTGTTGTGGAAGACAATACATCTGAAATCAAACAGATAGTAGAAAAAAAACCAAAAAAAGATAGAAAAAATCCAGCAGGGACTCAGGGAATTAACCGACAACACAAAACGCTCAAATATTTGGATTATGGACATCCCAGAAGGAGAAGAGAGGGGAAAGGGAACAGAAGAAGTGTTGAAGGAAATAATGGCTGAAAACTTCCCAACCCTATTGAGAGAGATGGATGTGCTGATCCAGGAAGCAAAGTGCTCCCCAAACAGTATAAATCCCAACAGGCCAACTCCAAAAAATATACTAGTCAAAATATTCAATGCTCAAGACAAAGAGAAAATGCTCAAGGCACAAGAGAAACGAGAACCATCACATACAAGGTAAGCACAATAAGATTAAGTGCTGCTTTCTCAGCTGAAACCATGGAGGCAAGAAGACAGTGGTATGACATAGTCAAAATCTAAAAGAAAAAAACTTACAACCATGAATTCTCTACCCAGGAAAGCTGGCACTCAAAAATGGCGGAGAGTTTATAATATTCACAGATAAACAGAAATTAAGAGAATATGTCAATAAGAAACCTGAACTTCAAGAAACACTGAAGGAAGTTCTGCAAGTTGAATGGAAAAAACAAGGGAAAGAGAGTTGGAGGAGAGTTTAAAAGCAACTAAAAACACAAAAAACAAAAACAAAACAACATATGACATACATTAACCCAAAGAAAATATGGCTAAAGTAAGAAATTCGTTAAGAGTAATAACACTGAATGTTAATGGACTAAATTCACCTATCAAGAGACACAGATTGGCAGAATGGATAAGGAAATATGACCCATCTATATGCTGTCTATAAGAAACCCACCTTTGACCCAGGGATTCAAGGAGGCTTAAAGTGAATGGCTGGAAAACCATTTTACAAGCTAACAATAGCCAAAAATGGGCAGGAGTAGCTATTATAA
>JAQZBX010054419.1:0-18657 GCA_029593785.1 Cabassous unicinctus
AGTTTACCCCACCTGTTTCTACCGCTCAGCTCTAAGTCCAAAGGGCTGGTTTCTAAAAGCAGCCGGCCGGTGCTGTGAAGCTCCAGTGGATCCTATGCCCTGCAGAGCGCGCGGCTAACTTTAAATTGTCCTGGACTCACATGGAGGCAAAGCAAGGGCCCGGCGGCCCTCAGTCTCCTTAGGTTGGGGTTAACGGAGAGAGGTGGGGAGGTGCTGCCCCAGGTCTGTGAGTCCACATCGGGCAGGGCACCTTAACATTATACATGAATGGCCATGGCTGGAAGCCTCTCACTGCGCCGAGCAGGGCGAGGCCAGCGCAAACCAGAGGGTCCCACGTGCTGACGCCTTTACTGAGCAGAGCTGGATGGCTTCCTGCTGCCACTGGACAGGCCCAGGCGGGTGTGAGCTGAGCTCTGGGCGGGGCCCCTGCAGGAAAGGGGCTGATGAAGCCAAAGAGCATAGGCTCTTTGTGTCTCAGAGAAACAGAGGAGCCGAGAGGAAGCTGTGCAGTGACATGTAGCACTGCTTAGAGAAGTAGAGTCAGCGCCCAGGAGGCGTCTGACGACTACTTACTGCGCCATTGCGGAACCAAAGGCCTTCAAGGTGGGGAGGAGAAGGGTCTCTTTGGGGCTGCCCAGTGAGCAAACTAAGTGTCAGTGAGCTCTCAGGGGCCCCACAGCATCAGGAGGGAAGTGTGCCCTGGGGGAAAAGGAGATCCAGAATTGGTCCCTGTGTGGTGAGGCCCATCGGCCCAGAAGAATTGAGTTCCCCATGGGTCAAGAGAAACAAGAAGAAGAGGAGGAGTGGAAAGCTCGTTTTCCTGTCCACCTTTTAGAGCTGTGTGAGCTTATACAAATTACTCAACTTCTCAGAGCTTCAGTTTCCATGTGGTACATGGTCCTTCAGCATTCAGCACATCGGCTCTATGTGCCTGGCTCTTAGATATGACAGCTAACTATACAGAGACGTTTCTTGCCCTTATGTACCTAATAATCTTGGGGCAAGAAGGCAGGAGAAAAGGACACGAGTAAGAGACAAGTTGGAGCAGGTGATGCAGGATAAAATTGCTGGTGAATATTTGGGTCAGGAAATCTGTGTCTGGTAGGGAAAGTGTCTGTGAGGAGGTACCATGGGAAGTGAGCCCTGGTGAGGAGGAGCCAGCTCTGCCTTAGAATCTCAGAGGGCACAAGTAGAGAGGGCCCAGAACAAAAGTGGGTGATGGCTCAGAAGAACAGAGGAGGGCACCCATGTGGCAGGAGGACAGAAAGCTGAGAGGGGATGGGCTGAGGTAAGAGTAGGATGGCCCTGGAGAAGGCCCTGAGTTTTGGGAGAGAAGGGTAAGTCCCATCTCTTGGTTCCTGATGACTGGCTGAGAGGAGATGCCCCTCCAGAGTGGGGGCAGGCTCCAAGGGAGGAGGTGGTGACAAAGAGTCTGCAAAACGGGTCCTTAGGATGCAGCCAGTACAGCTGAGGACCCACTGATTCCTCAGAGTTGGAAAAAGAGGTTGGAACCACAATAAAAGAGAAAGTATCTTCAATATGGCCTAGCACAGAACATTTTGGGCCATTAATTCAAAAATCTACTTCTGAGAAGAAATGAACATTCCCTACAAATGCTTAGTCAATTTTCTGATAAATTTAATGAGATTAAGATTTATCCTGGAAAACCAGTCACCTCCATACTCACCTGCCAACTGCCAGCCAATTGTCTGATGGCATTTGACCAAACAATCTTTTCTTTTTGCATCTTGGTCTAACAATGATCTAACCATCCATTTTCTTTCCATATAAAAAAGTCCTTACCAAAAGTGAACCTTTGCATTGGCCTTCTCACTTGTCACAAGATTGTAATGAAACTTTGACCTGCACTTTTCACTGAATTTTATGAAAAGTTTCTGGGAACACCCCCAAGTCAGTGGCCAGTGGAAATGCAGAGGTTTCTCAAGTTTTCATGAGTCCAGGGACCCTGTGCTTGCTGAGCTCCTGCTGGGCACAGGCTGGCTGTGGTGGCAGCATGAGGCTCTAGCGAAGAAAGCCACCTTGGCATTGCCCTAAAATCCTGCTCCCAGGGAGCACTTCAGTTTGGAGAGGAGAGGGGGAAGTCCTCTAAGGGGCAGCCCTACCACCAGGAACTTACCCCCCCACCCCCAGTGTGGAGGGGCTCAGGCCTCTTCCCCACCTCTCTCTGTCCTTCTGTCTTGTCCCCCCATTCCTCTTGTCTGCCTCATTCTGCTCCTGCTTCCCTCTCAACAGAAAAGCACATTTCTCTGCTCACTCATGCAGAAGGGTCTGCTATCTGAAATAGCTTATTGCATTTTACTTTTTAGTAAATTTTTGTAGAACTATAATATATGTGTGCACATTTTAAGGTTTGACTTGGCAAATTTTCATGAAGTAAAAGTTAAGGCACCCAAGCCATGCAGTTGAGCTCTCTTGCCCTCCCTCCTCCTCACCAGGCCTCCTTGCATAGCATGCTGTCCAAGGTTCTCCAGAGCTGCCACTACCCAACCCTGGAGGCTCTCCTTTCATCACAAGACTGCCTTGATTTTAATTACCCAAGGCAAACAGGCCAAGGACATAAAAAAAGATAAATGTGAGGAATTTTCAAAGATATCAAGGGTTGAAGTTGCTTTTCCTTCGCTTCTGGCTTCATGTTGGTCTGACAACAGAAAGCGCCTCCAGATTTCCCTCTCCTTTCATTCCTCAGGGAGGCTCTCCCCTCACAAACTCCTCAGCGGCAGGATGAACCTTCTCCCAGAAAGTTTCTTTCCCTCAGCCCTGGGCCTGTGAGGTAATTAGAGCAGGAAAATGTGGGCACCATGGGAGGAGTTGAGTTTAACATACAGGTAGACCTCAAGAGTTAGCATGTGAGTGAAAATTGTGTAGAATTCAAAATAGCACAGACAATCTCCTATGAATTATCATTTTGGAGACTGGCATGCCACTTTTCAGGAAGTCCAACAGGACAGTTGGACACCACGTGGATGCAAACCACCGTTTCTTCAGCTGAGCAGGAGACAAGGCCGCTGGCTTTAGGACCTTGTGGAACAAGCACTGCACTGTCTTTTTTTTCTAGATCACAGTCAGTGTGACAAGCAGCTCACACCACAGTTGACTGAGGAAGCAGCAGAGACACATCCCCCAATCATGCTCACACTGGAGCACACCTTTATTAAGAAGAATTGTGAGCAATATTTAGACTGTTGGTCTCTCACTGACTCCAAGTACATATGGTCAAATTTGTATCATACTGACCTTTCACTACATAATGATTCAGATAAATTGTCATCTTAAAACCCATCCAGAATTTCTCCTCAGGGGAAAACAATGGTTAAGGTATTTAAAGAAAAAAATATAATAATAAAAAAAGAAAGGCAGAAACAGTTGACTTTTAGTTTTGGAGACACAAACTCCCACTGACAAGCAAATAACAACAGAAAAGCTGGGCTTAATAATACAATTTACTAATATTCTTTCTTCAACTGCTACAAATGTACCACACTAATACAAAGCATGAATAATGCGAGGGAAGGTACATGGGCACTCTATTTTCTGCATAGTTTTTCTGCAAACCTGCCCACCTCTAATAAAGAAAGCATGGTTGGAGGCCTTATAGTGTTGCCATGGAAGCCAGGATCTGAGTCTTGACCTCTGGGGTAGGAGGCAATCCCTGAGGTAAGCCTGTGCTGCTTTCCCCTCCAGGAGTTTGCCAGCTTGTAATTGGTTCAGGCTGAGAGACTGAGAAGGCAGGAAGAATGATGAATTGAAAGTGGTGGCTGAGTAGAGCTTTGGGCATAAATTCAAATCCAGGGCTACCATGGAAGTTGGGAATAGAGGAGTCAAGAGAGAAGGGGGCACAAGGAAGATACTTTTCTCTCCAAAGCACACATCCATTCAGAAGCAGTATGGAGTCCTGCTCATCAGCCAAACAGAGCTTTCAGCAATCTCACCATGCTGAGAAGAAAAACTCAAATTTGGGGCCCATGAAGGAAAGGCAACCTAGAAACACCTTTCACCCACCATTTCAATTGCTCTGCCCTAGAAAGAAGGGCAAATTAGAAATAGAGCCAATGTTATATAGAGGGAAATGCAGCCTCAAATCTATCCATCTCCAACTGGATTAAGGTTATCTGTCCTTTTATAACTGCCCAGGAAGAGAGAAAATAAAACTTTTCTGGAGGAAGATAACTGGCAGGGCTTCTAACATGGTCCCCACCGAGCCAGGATAGCTGCTGTGTGCCCTCTGTGGCATCTTCTGTGACAGTCCTTGCACTGAAAAGCATGATGAGTGATGCTAGCATTCATTCTACAATATTTCCTGAAGGCCTGTTGTGTGTTGGGCATGTGTTGGCCTGGAGAACCAGGGGCTGGTGGCCTTGGTGATTTGCCACAGGGGCTAAGCATGAGCAGTTAAGGGTAGCCACAGGCAGACCCCCACCCTCCTCCTGAAGAAAAGCATCTAGGAAGATCATTGAGAAAGGAGTTGGTTCAATAAGAGAACCGGGTTCTCCAGGAATGGCCTTGGAGAAGTTGTAGACCATGGGTTTTTAACCCTTTTGTTCCACGGACACCTTTACCATCATTTGAAGAAGTGGACCACTTCTTAGAATGTAGCAGCAGATAGTTTTATGACATTCAACATCAGCATATCTTTAAATTAAATTTTAGGATTATTCAAAATTATGTTTTACACCTTTCCCATAATTTCAATACCCAATAACCTAACACGGTTCAACATCTGTTCAAACGGTCATTTTTGGCAAACATTTAGAAGTTCGAGTTTTCCCATGGTGTCATAAAACCATCTCCACCATCCTTACCAAACTTTTTGCAAGCAGTTAGCCACTGTACTCAGAATACACTACATCAAAATAAAAATTACACTAAGTCCACACTATATTGGTTTAAGAAATACATCATACCCACACCAACACATCCTCACAAGAATAATGTTTTTTTTTGAATTTTCAATTCAAACTCATGGACCCCCTGAAATCTTTCCATGGAACCCTGGGGGTCCATGGACCCCCATTTAAGAACCCCTGTTGTAGACTGACCTCTAGTTACAGGCATCAACAGAGGCTCCATGACCTGTACCCAGAAGCCATGTACAGGAACCCTAGAAGAGCTGGTTGCTTTTCTCCAAGTTCAGCAACCTTCAGAAGACATGGTTAGAGGCCCTGTCCTTAGGTTAGAACCACTCTGAGTACAGGGACACAAAGAGGTGCTAAAATACAGGGATGGTCTTCCAGGGGTTCTCCATCCACAGGGGAAGGCCAACAAAGAAATAGTTCATTACAATGTGTGTGAAAAGGGCTAGGAAAGAATGGAAAGGATGCCCTGGTTGCTTGGTGGAGGGACAGCTAGTTTATCCTTGAGGTGAGGGTAGGTGGAGCCACAGTGACACTTTAGTGAAGCCCAAAGGACTAGAGGGATTTTCCCAAGTGAAGCTGAAGGCATTAAAGGCAGATGAAGAAACAGCATGTGGAGAAAAAGAGAGAGAAAAAGACACAGAGAGAGGCTTGTCCCATGAACAGCAAATAACTCTGCTTGACAAATGTGTAAAGGACAAGGTGGGGCAAGTCGAGGGGAGGTGGTGGGAATCAGATCCTGAAGACTCTCTTGTGCCAGAAGGCAGGGGGTCCTCAAGCCATGCTCCCAATCCAGTCTATTTGAAACAGTCCATTTAGCTGAGGCAGTGTTTCTTCGCAGTTCCTTCTATCTGATTATCTCACAATGATGAGCTCTTATTGTCAGGTGTGCACATCTTTGATGAATAAATTCACCAATGATATTATTATTGCCATGGTATTGCAATGCAGGTGGCATGTTGTAATGGCCTGAATTGGAGAAGAAGCCTTGCAAGTGGCATGGGAGTAAGACCTGGTGAGATTTGATGATGGGCCCCATGATTGAGAGAGGAGTCAAGGATTGTTCCCTGGTTTCTAGCTTGGGCAATTGGGCTAATTTTCTTATGATAAATACTTATAGTCTTGTGCCTTGTTTCCTTCTAGAGTGTAAGCAACTTAGATCAAAGAATTCAGAACCTCACGCAATCACACAATATGTCAGGCACATCCTTGATCTCACTCGGTGCTCGTAACACCCCTAAGAGGTGAGTACTATTATCTTTCACCATCAGCCAGAAGAGGATGTGGCCCTAAATCCCACAGTGTGCAAAGGGATGTGTTAGGTTTGAGCCTTGCCTTAGAACCTGAAATGTGAGCTTGAATTTGAACCTAAGGCCCCTTGGTCTTGGTTCTTGAGTCCACTGTTTGGTGTGGCTTGTAAAGATGTTCCCCCAGGTCATCTTTTACACTGGGGCTTAGCCTGCTGCATGGCCTGAGCCCATGCCTGTATTAAGAAAGGCCCAGCTCTGTCACTGGAGCCAAAGGCATGGGGTCTCTTGGCCACATCCCCTTTGTGGGCCCCTCTGGATCCTCAGAAACAAGGTCTCTTCAGGCCCTTTAGTGCTTCTGCAGAGCATCTGGGCTGGCTGAGGCAGCTCACATCAGCAGGGGTGCAGGATAGTTCCTGGGAAAGCCACCCATGCTCCCACACTCTGAAGCTGGAGACAGGCCAAGGCTGGGAACAGCTCAGCTTGGTCCTTCCCCTTGGATCTTGGGCGGGTGGGCAGGGAACTACTTACAGCTTCTGCTAAGTCTTTCTCCCTCCAGAAAGACACCCAGAGGCCATTTTGCACACCCTCTGAGTAGAGTGGCCCCACCCTCTCTAAAACATCATTCTTCATAACTCATGATCCTCATGAAGCATATCCTACCAGCTGTGCGGGTCCCCAGGACCCCACATGCCCAGGCCAGACAGTGAATATAGTAACACTGGCACTCATCAGCCTGATTACAATCTGGACATGGCAAAACACTTTGGCCTGGATGAGCTCATTTTATCTTCCCCTTTAAGCCTTGAGCTGGGTGGGTAGATGTTGTTACTCTCCTGTTACAGCTGAGGAGGGAGCTGAAGCGAAGCTGGTTCGGGGCTGCACTGGGTGAGTGTGGACATTGCTGAATCCCTGTTTATCCAGTGTAGATGAATGCAGGTCAAGAAGCCCCCTAGCTAAGGGAACCAGCGGGGGGCGAGGTGTCTCAGAGGCTGCAGGGAGCTGAGCACAAGGGAGGAGCAGGGTTCAGAGGCGGTGCTGTGGGTGACTCCTCTGCAAAGAGAAATTCTGAGCCTTTCCAACTCTTTGGTGCCTGAGGCTCGCTCTGAGCACTGCCCAGGGCCTGCCTGAATCCACCTGCATAAGCCCACCCCTGTCTCTTCTACAGGATGGAGGGCCCAGGATTTGCCCTGCTGTTGAGAAGGGTCTGGACCCCTCCCAGTGAGCCTAAAAGCATGCTAGCCATCCTGTAATGCCAGGCTGGGGGCAGGGAGAGAGGGGACTGGCAATGGTACCCGCCTGTTCTTTGCACTCCAGTAGCTTTCGAAGTGCACAGGTTCTAATGCAAGCCTGGCAGATCACAGTATGTTCTCCTTAGAGGTGGTGATTGCTTCTCTCCCCTCTTCACAAGTATTTCTGTAAGGCCTGTAGAGTCACTTGAAAGATGCACGCCCCTTTCTCCTGGCACAGAGGCCTGTCAGCTCCACCCTGGGCCCCCAAATCTCATAGTGGGGGTCTGTATATCCACTGAAGACAGCTCTCATGATGTTGGATTAAGTTCCATGTCTTGACCCTGTCTCTTTGTGTTCCTAGCATTCCAATGATGGTAGGAAAACAGGTAGGTAAGGAGGGGGCCCGCTGGTCAATTATATCACCTTGGGCTACAAGGGGTAGCAATACGGATTTAGGAGTTGAATCCTGGCTCTGCCACTTAGTTCTATGATTTTGAAGAAGTATTTTTGTAATTTTGAGCCTCAGTTTTCTTGGCTGTAGAATGTTCTGCTTAACTGGTAACGTTGTTGTGAGAATCAAAGAAGAAAAATGAAGACAAAGTGCCTCCATGTAAGCCCAGGACAATTGTGCATCTGTTTTTACTCTACCAGCTGCACTGATTAGGAGAACTGCATCACCAGACTCATTTGGGGCATGGGGGTTGGCAGGAAAGAAGCACTGGTGGGCGGCCCTCCAGTAGTCAGGCGGTTTGGGGCATTGCTAGTAAAGTAAAGCCTTGCTCCAAAATGTACCTCCCATGACCCCAGCTTTTCTCTGGACCTTGAGCTTTGACCAAGGGCTGCCTGTTACATTGTGGTCTTGCTGGGCCTGGCACCAGCATAAGAGGGGGAGTAGCCTTTCACTGACCAGCCACCAGACTTAGGTAAGAGCAGGAGGAGACTAAGCCCTGAGCCTCCTGAGGCCTGGCCTGGATACCTTCTCCACAGCGGCTGCCCTGATGGTCAGGGTGACTTTGATTTGGGGATGAAGAAAATATTGGTGGGCTTACTCTGGAGAATGGGCCACTTTGGGCAGGGTAGGTCTGGGGTCAGGGGAAGTGTAGTAGGACATGTCACAGGATAAGGCCCTGAGTGTCTGAGCAAAAATTCATTCATCCACCCATCCATTTATTCATTCATCATCCATCAGTCCATCCATCCATCCATCCATCCACTCATTCATCCATTAAACCATTTGTCCATCCATCCATCCATCCATCCATTATCCACTCATTCATCCAATAAACCATCCATCCATCCATCCATCCATTCATTTGTACAAACTTTTGTTCATCCACTCATTCATCCATTCATTCATCTATCCATCAATCCATCCATCCACCCATCTGTTCATTCATTCATCCATCCATTTGTCCATCCATTTATTCATCCAGTCAACCATCCATCCATCCATTCATCCATCTTTTTGTCCATCCATCAGCCCATCCATCTGTTCATCCATCCATCCATTCATCCATCCATCCATCCATCCATCCATCCATCAATCCATTCATCCATCCATTCATTCATTTGTCTATCCTCATTGCCCTTCCAGACAAGCAGGAGATCGAATGACTAGACCTAGGCTGGCAACCCACGGGTTGGAGCAGCTCACAGAGTGGGGTGGGATAAAAGTGGGGATGGGGATGCTGCTAGACCAACCCACACGGTTTTTCCAAGATATCTGGGTGAATCTGTCAAAATAACTAAAGCAAGGCAGACGTGCAATTGGTTCATCAACCCAAAAGGATTGGTCAGAGAAACAGATCCAGTTCTGAGGACTTGGATGGAAGCTGGGAGCTCCAGAGAAGAGCGGGAGGGCTATAAAGAGGAGACAGCCTGGGGAAGCCCTGAGTGTGGGGGCTGAAAGGAGAGAAGGAGGTAGAGGGGTGAGGAGTCAGAACATAAGGGTGTCTTGGAACCCCAATCCCCTTCAGGCTTCAGTTTCTCCTTCTTGAAATAGGAGCTAATCCAGGTTAGTGCTTTCTAATCAGGCTGGGCCTCATGGAAAGAGCCTGGGCTGCTGAAGGAAGAGCCGTTCCCGCCGGGCCCTCAGAAGTGTGCATTTTGGATAGCCACTCCTGCACCCCTACCAGCTGCACAGCCTGTTTCCTACATTCGTGGTCTCCAGGACTGCTCTAGCAGCCCAGACTCTCTGCTGGTTCCATCTTCCCCCAACTGGGTCCAGCAAGTCCCTCTCCTTCCAGAAGAAGGAGCAAGCATCCTCCTCACCCCTCCACCCTTGGCCTGAGCATCCCAGGCCAGCACTGGATTTGCCCTCTCCAATGTGCAGACCCAGCCACTCACCTGGTTGCACACCAGCCTTTCAGGAGCTGGGTTTTGGGGGAAAAGATGTCAATTGGTAATGCCAAGGAGGGAAAGGATGGGATTTCTCACTGTTTGTCTTTCCTTTACCTTGGCCTGGAGTCTCCTATTCTGAAGGGCAAAGAGTGCTGGGGCAGGCTGGAGGTTGTTCTGGCCCCAGAATTGACTCTCCTTTGACCAAGGGCAAATCCCTTAGCCCTATGGGCCTCTGCTTTCTTCTATGGGACATGGGGTGCTATAAACTTCCACGGCTGCCTGGGAAGAGGGAGATGATCCCCAAGTCTCTAAGTAGGCCAGGGCCATTGGTGGGGGGTGTCTGGGATGGGGGTTTCAGAGGAGAAAGTTCACTTGAATATACATGAAAGATATATAAAATTGTTCAAATGGTCAAGGGGTGGGGAGTGGTCACAGTGGGTAGACAATCACTCAATAAATGAGGGAATACTGAATTCCCAGCCTAGAGAGCTCTGCCACATTCTTTAAGGGAGCAGCAACAGTCTCCCGAGTGCAGGGGCAGTGTCTGGCAAAGAAGGATGGTCCACTGATGCGTTCTTGTTATTGATGACTAGCCTTAGGAGTCTTTGCTCTTGTAATTGAAACTTAGCCTACTGTTATGGGGTGCCTAAGGGTTGCACCTGAGAGCCTCCTTGTTGCTCAAATGTGGCCTCTCTCTAAGCCAAACTCAGCATATGAATGCATTACCTTCCCGCCAGTGTGGGACAAGACTCCTGGGGATGAGGCTACCTGGCAACAAGGGATTAATACCAAATGCCAACTGGCAATACAACTGGAAAAAGACCTTGAATAAGAGGGGGGAAGGTAAAGACAAATGAGTTCATGTGGCTAAGAGACTTCAAAGGGAGTCGGGAGGTCATCCCAGAGGTAACACATATGCACACCTCAGTAAGATCTCATAGAACACCAAAGTGGATATCATCCCACACAGAGGAGCTCCTGAGGGCTCTGGAGACACCCAGGTCCTATATAAGGGGGGATAGCTCCAGAGATTGATGCCTTATCAGTGGGCTCTACTTTGGAATCTGTGCTCCTGAGAGTGACAGAGTTGGACTCAAATAAGTCCTCCCTGCACATGGTCCATCAGTCCCTTCTATTCAAACCTGATGCTGGAGTTTTTAGGTGTGCTTCCAGAGACTGGAGCCTCTGGCCTGCCCATGTGCCAGCTGTGCCTGCAATCTTGGTGGAGCTGTAACTCCTACTCTACAGCTCAATGGACTCACCCAAGTTATCTGGTGAGGAGACGATGATGGACAATGGCCATCCCAGTGAATGGAGAGAGCCTGCAGCTGCAGGCAGGATAATCCCATCCACCGTATCCATGGGATATAAGCCCCCTCTCACTTGGAGGTGGAGTGAACATCACCACCCCAAATTCCTCAGGATTGGGGCAGGAGCTATGAACTAGAGTGGACTTACTGGTATTCTGTTATAGACATAATGTGATTCAAGCAATGGAAAAAATTACAAGAGTGAGGTGGAGCCAGTGACCACTGGGTGCTATTGGGGCAGGGAAGGGAAAAGCAGTTGTAATACAGGTGCTTTTTCAGGACTTGGGAATTATCCTGAGTGACATTACAATGACAGACATAGGGCATTTTACATCAGCATATAACATGCAGAACTGTTTGGGAGAGAATGTGGTCTACAATGTGAACTATGGTCCATGTTTAATGGCAAAGCCCCAGGATGTGTATATCCATTGGAGGTGATGTGCCACACTAATGAAAGATGTTTATGTGGGATGTTATGGGAAGTGTGGGAGGTGGGGAACATGGAAATCCCTGTAATTTTTGTGTAACATTTCTGTAATCTAAGCATCTTTTAAAATATTTTAAAAAATTAAAAATTAAAAAAAGGAATGAAGTGCTGATACATGCGACAACATGGGTGAACCTTGAAAACATCATGCAAAATGAAATAAACCAGACACAAAAATACAAATATTGTATGATTCCCTTATACTAAGAATCTATAATAATCAAACTCATAAGGCAGAAAGTAGATTAGTGGCTACCAGGAGCTGGGAGGAGTTATTATTAATTGGGTGCAGAGTTTCTCTTTGGGGTGATGACAAAGCTTTAGTAATGGATGATAACAGCACAACATTGTAAATGTAAATAATCCACCGAATTTTACACTAAGTAATGGTTAAAAAGATGATTTTTATGGCATATGTATATATAATTCTGAGAAAAGTTTTGAAGACTACACCTGACTCTGAAAGATTAACTCCTATTTTAGAAGAACATTAGGAGGCATTGGGGAAGCTGAAGGAAGTAAAAATTGTTCTCTTGGTTGGGGGAAAAACTGAGATCTTACCTGGGGCTAAGAAGGGAGTCCTGCTCCTGCCTGGGGTTTGTGAGGGAGTGGAAGGGAATGACTGTCCTGGTGGGGAGCCTGAGGGGAGCCTGTGCTTTTGAACAGATATTGAGTAGATGGGACCACCAGCCCTCCCCCACTCAGACAAGGCTTCCCCATCTGGAAGTAGGAAGAAATAATCAAGAATTTCCCCTGGTGCCTCATTTAATTGCCCACACTCTCATGGCTTTTTCAGATTCTTTGCCAACCCCCATATGCTGAAGCCCTTCCTGAAATCGTTTCACATAAGCAGGTTTGATGGCAGGTTCTGACCTCTACCTGCCTCCCCCTTCTCACAATTCACCTGAGATAAGATATTTTTAACTCCTGTCTACGTGTCCATAACCAGAAGATGAGGGCAGCAGTGACAGCTTGGGGAGACTACCCATCTTTTAATGGCTTCTTTGGAGGCCAAGTCCCTGCCTGGACCTTGATGGCTCCAGCTGACCTCCCCTGTGCCACAGCACCTGTTCTGTTGGTTACCTCTCCATTCTGCTTACTTAGATATCTTGGCCCCATACCATGAATCATCTCCAGTTTTTCTTTAGAACAACCTGGTGAGATACTCCCACGCTGAGAAAGCACTCCCTTCACCCACCTGTGAGCATCTTTAAGATGGGTTCTCACCTTGCTGTACTCACGCATCTCACACAGCGCCTACCTGATCCCAGGTGTTTGCAATCTTGGTTCCAGGCTGCAATGATGAATACCATACAGTGGGTTGGCTTAAACATCAGGGATGTGCTGGCCAGGGTCCCAGAGGCCAGAGGGTGGGCTTCTACCCAGGACTAGAAGCACTCTGGTGAGCCAGCAAGCAGGGGCTCCTCACCTGTCTTGGCACTCAGAGATGCCCTTGCCATTCTTTTCCCAGTTCCCACTGGTGACCGGCTTCTGACTCATCCCTGTGGCTTTCTCTTGCTTTGTCTGAATCTCTTCTGCTTACAAAGGAGCCCAGTAATTAGATTAAGGCCCTGCCTTGTACAGCTGGGTCACACCCTTCCTAAAACCACATCTTCCAGAGATCCCTGTTTATGGGGTGTACACCTGCTGGAACGCAGACTAAGGCCAAGAACACTAGTCTCTCTGGGGGAATGTAGTTCAACTTACCACAGCTGTGGGAGGAATGGTTGGCCTTGTCCCCCAGCAGAAACCCCACATCCCCCCAAAATATTAAATATTTTTTATATTTAACAAGCACTTCACTTACTATGTACCAGGTATTATTCTAAGCATTAAACATGTATTAGAGTTTAATTTTTTTGAAAACTCTACAATATAGGTGCTGTTTTACACATTTTATATATTAAAGTTTATGTCTGGTAACTCCAGTAGCTAGATTTCCTAATAGTCTATTTTTCTTGTCTATTTTTTCCCTTGGTTTTGGTCCTTTACTCTTGATTCCTGGTATGCCTGATGATTTGGGATTGAATGCCAGCAATTGTATACAAAAATTGTACAGATATTTCAAGGCATGGGATGACGTTACCAGAGAATTTATTTTTGCTTCTGTAGGCAACTGGATAGAAGCAGATGAGGTTGGTCGAGTCTGGGATTGAAGCTCTTTCTGCCTCTGTGATGGGTGGCTTGTTTCCAATACATCCTTGTCCCTAGTGCGTTGCCCTTCAGTGTGTTTACCAGGGCACTTCCACCTTGGTGTGTTGTGGAGTCCAAGTTTTAACTTCCCAAACCTAAGTGGCCACTGAAATCTCTGATCAGCTTCTCAGCTCCTTACCTACCACATGCTACTCAGCTTTTCGATTTTGGCTGATACTTTGAAATCAGCAAATCACTTGAGGGATATGGTAGTTTGAAGCTCTATGTACCCTACAAAAGCATGTTTTTAAAGTTAATCCATTCCTGTGGGTGTGGATCCATTGTAAGTAGGAGTATTTTCTTGTTTTTTTTTTTGGAGGTACTGGGGATTGAACCTGGGACCTCATACATGGGAAGCAGGCTCTCATTCCACTGAGCTACATCACTAACCAGTAGGATGTCTTGATGAGGCTACTTCAGTTAATGTGTGACCCACTGCATTCAGGATGGGTCTTAATCCTATTACTGGAGTCCTTTATAAATGGAATGAATACATAGAGAGAAAGCTAAGGAAGCAAGAAGCTGAAATCAACAAAACCCAGAAGAGAAAGGTGAGACCAGCAGATGCCGCCATTTTGTCTTGCCATGTGGCAGAGGAGCTGAGGGTTGCCAGCAACTGGTCTTTGGGAAGAAAGCATCTCCTGGATGATGCCTTGAATTGGCCATTTTCCTGGCCTCAAACTGCAAGTTAATGTATTCCCATTGTTTAAGCCAACCCATTTCATGGTATTTGCTTTAAGCAACCTAGGAAACCAAAACAAGCAGAAACGTGGCTTCAAATTTTGGGCTAATTTCTCTGCTTTTTCCTTCTCTGGGATTTTACCCCCTCAAGTCCTCACTGCCTTGTTCCCTCCAATAACCTTAAAAAGCTTTGCGATAGATAAATAGACATTCCATACGTACATTTCTGGTTTTAAAGTTGTTCTCAACAGGAAGATTAGTCTGATACAAGCTAGTCCACCTGAATTGGAAAATAAACTACATATCCCTCTTTTATAGATGAGGAAACTGAGGCATAGGAATAACATGCCTAATTACTATGTTCAAGTGAAACATTTATTTACTCATTCATTCAAAACCTATGCACTAAACAGCCACTATGAATTGACACTATGAATTAACAACTGAATTGGCCACACAGATCTGATCTCTACAGAACTTTCTTCCCTAGAATACACCGAGTTTCCTGAGGTCAGAATCTGACTTCTGCATGTTTCTATCCCCAGTGTTAATGTGCCTAGAACAAGCAGGTGTTTCATAAATCCTGCTTAGTGAGAGTGCCCAGCCTGCCACTCAGGGCCACCGTTCTGCCAATTCTGCCCACTTTGCTACGTGCATGTGGCAGGCCCCTCCCTCCCTGGGGCCTCATTTTCTAAACTGAAAACAGGGAGGTTGGGCTGCAGGATGCTTGAGGCCCCTCCAGCCCTGTGCCCTGTACCCACATTTGGTCACCCTAGGGCCCCTATGCCATCTCGGGGCTGCAGCACTGGGCTCAATGGTCAGTCAGACAAAATCAGGGCAGTCCCTCCCTGGCCCATACCCCACTTTTTCCTCATGGAAAACTGTAGATGGAAAAGCATATCCCAAATCCTTTTGCCTGGACAAGCCTGCCTGGGCATGAGGATCGGGGGGCATTTTCCAGGTCCTTTTGGGCCTGGTCTGTCTCTCACTATCCCAGCACAGAATACATTTTCCTGTGTGGGAAAGCAGCACTGTCTCTATGGCAGAGAGTTTGTGTGCTGTACAATGGCTGTCCTGGCTGAAGCAGGAGAAGGAAGCCAGGCCCTGCCCCTGACCTGGCTGAGTGAGGGTGGATCGTCTCTCCAGACATCTACCTCCCCTTCTCCCTGAGATCTGGACATTCTCACAGAGGCACCTACACACCCAAGCAGATATAGATTCCCACTTGGCTGATGGGTGAGTGGGAGCTGCAGCCCCAACTCCTGAGCAGATTGGGGAGAGCCTGCCAGAGAGAGTGCCTGCCTCTGAAAACTGTGGAAACAAAAAAGTGTTGGCACGGGAGCAGCAAGGGGTGGCACAGACATCCAGCTGGCTTGCCCCTTTTACAGATGACAAACTGGGCCCAGAAAAGGCTTGTGGCTCTCCTGAGGTGACACAGTAAGTTTGTGGGAGGGCAAAATATAGAGTTCAATGACACAAAAAGACAGCTTAGCTGGCCCTTGGTTGGAAGCTCGACTTGATTTCATTACCGACTCACATAACCAATTCCCAGGCCCTCTTCATCATAGTGCTGTGTGCAGCCAAGCCCACCAGCCGCCCACCATTCCCTGCTCACACCCTGAAGCCAGCTGGGGGAGGATTTGCACCCAGTTATGCATTTGCACACACACAGCTCCAGAGGTGGTGGCAAGGGGGAGGAAGCAGCCAGGGCTGTCACTGTGGCTTATATGGTTTCTGATCTAAATTTCATTTGAGGCAAAAAGAGAAAGAACTGCCGCAGGTAGCATTGACATGTTGGAGAAAGTGCCGAGGAGATGAGACCCTGACGGGGTCTTTGAAAATGCTGTTTTCATTGGATGGGTCTCTGCAGAGCTAGCTGGTGGCAGGCCCATCATGGCTCAGTTTTAATCATTGGAATTCAAATTTCCCCCACTCCATCCTCACACAGAAGAAAGGGCAATGGGGCAGGGGCCAAGGAGCGAGAGTGGGATTCCAATTTGAAATATGGTAATTTGAGAGAATTCCATTTGAAATGAAACTGCCAGGCTCCTTCAGCTTTTAAGCCTCAGTGGAGCCATTTTTCAAAGGAGAAAGAAATAGCTCTTCTCCTGGAGCAAGATCCCAGAGTGAGCTTCTGACCCATTTTCTTCTCTTTTTCCAGAATATGGGACTACAGGTTTGGACACCTCTCTTTGCTGGGGCTGCATAACAGATGACCACATGCTCTTGGGCTTGAAATACCAGGAGTGTCAGGAAGTCAAAAACCAAGGTGGCTGCAGCTCATGCTTGCATGGCTCTGAGGCAGGAGCTGGACCCTGCCTCCCCACTCCCTGTGGCTGTGTCCTGGCCTCAGAGGTGCATTGTTGCAGCCCCTGCCTGTCTTCACATGATGTGCTCCCCTGTCGTGTGTCTGTGTCTTCATGTGTCCTTCTTATTGGGTTTAGGGCCCACCCTACTTCAGCCATGGACCTTGCATGTGTGGATCAGGGCAGGCTTGCTGGAGATGGTAGCCACTGAAGAGGCAGGCATCAGGGAAGTTCCCGGCAAGCAGAGCAGAGCAGCAGTACAAAACATCCATGCCTAGGGTCATGGGAAGTGCCCAAAAAGGGGATGTCAAGGCTCTGGAGAGTGGAGCTGGGGCTGTCCCAGGGCTTCTCCCTCCCTGTTACCCCCACAGCTGAGTCTTGAGGCTTTCCCCTCCACAGGAGCTCAGGTTTGCTGTGGGGAGCCACCACGCCCCCTCCAGGCAGCAGGTGGAGGTAGGCAGCCTAGTTTTCTTATTGGTGAAATAGGGATGGTAATGACCTCATGACCTCATGAGTGGCTGTGAAGAACAGTTGGGAAAAGGCACAGGAGGTGCTTTGCAAACAAAGAAGAGCCAACATCCTGCCTCACCTACATCCTTCTACTGCTGGTTTTGTTTTGTTTTAAACTCCCAACACTCTCTTCTGATGGCTTTTCTGAGTGGTGGCAAGTCTGGCTCCTCATGTGTCCTGGTGACACAGATGCCCCTTTCCTGCTGAGAGGAAAGCCCTGCCAACTCTGTCCACTCCCCAGCTGGCTGGAGTCAGCACCATGAGGGTTCTGGGGTTTGGCCTCAAAGGCCTCTGCTGCAAGCTTCAGGCCCAAGGAACAATCCCCTTGTACATACTTCATCACCTGCCTTCTCCCTGCAACTGGCTGCTGACATGTTCTCCTGCTCTGTGCAGGGAAAGCACTTTTCCCTCAGCTGCATGGACATGGCACGACCTGCTCTCCAGGGCTCCTTGCCCCGCCCTCATGTTCCATTCTCTTTGACCCAGGCATCACCACCAATGCTTCTGAGGACCAGCATATGGGTGGTGTGTCAATGCTGAGGCTTGGGGCAGGTGTGACCTCAGCATCCCCCCTGCTGTTCACAGTCTGCAGGTGACCCAGGTGCAGCCCTGGCTCACTGCACAGCCCTGGGCTCAGGGCAGGCACAGACCCCAATCCCAGAGCCCTTGGCACCCCTGGGCAGCACTTGTCTGGGCTGTATTGTAATCACACCCCCTGGGTTGACAGGGCATGGCCACTACTACTGGACATGATACCCCTACCTGCCTTTCTGATAAAATGGTTTTTACAATAACCAGGAGAGTTCAAAAGTCCACTGCTCTCTTGAACTGACCAGGCCTTGTGAGCTTGATGATTTAAGGGCTCTGATAAAGGAAGAATGGGCTTCTAGCCCAGTACAGGCACTTGCAAGTAAGAAACTTAGAGAAACCTTTGAGCCTCAGTTTGCTAGTTTGCTTTTGTGGAATAATAATACTTACCTTATGGGGTGGTTGTAAGGATGAAATGAGACCTCAAATATGAAGCATATTTTACTAATAAAGTGAAGCCACAGAGCTCAAGGATGGCTTGAACACAGGCATCCTGGCAACAAGGGGCATAGGTAGGTAGTCAATAAATGCTTGTGGAATTGGGAAACCACACAACAGGTGTTCAGGGAGTGGATGCTCAAGGGATATTTTTTTTAAACTATGTAATTGTGAATGCTTTCCCAACTCCAAATCATGAGTATGAATTACTTTTTTTTTTCTCTTAACTTTATTTGTACATTTAATAATCAAAAATATAAACAATTAAAAACTAAAAAGTAAACACAGATGAATAAATATATACATTTCTCAATTAAATGTAATGGATACGTATAAAATTTGTGTGTGTGTGTGTGTGTGTGTGTGTGTGTGGATCAAAATCAGAAAAAAGTCAATGAAAGTTGTTAAATAAATGCAAGAAGACAGACAAGAGAAACTAATAATGGGAGGA
>JAQZBX010054420.1:0-18655 GCA_029593785.1 Cabassous unicinctus
CAAATGTATGTATATTTTGAGAATATGCTTCTAAGCAACTAAAAATCCACCTGTGACAGGATAGATATCTAAATGCCAATAACCAAACTTGGATAAATCATGGGTGAGTTGACATTTGAATTTCTGACTTACAAGATTGAGCTGAATCCTTGGGGAAAGGTCACAGGGCTCCTTTTATAGCTGAATATAGTTTTTATTTAATTTGTAAAGCTTCAAAGAAGATCCTATCCTAAAATAGAAACCATACAATCAAAATTTGAAAAAAGTGTTTGTCACCCAAAGCAAATACTTGCTGCAGCCAAGGCCTTAGCATTCCCATGCCTTTAACTTTTTGTTTGTTTGTTTTGTTTTCTTATTAGCATTTTATTCCCTCCACCAGATGGCTCCCTCATCTGTTTGCTCCTTGTTTGCACTTGTTGTCTGCTTGTTTTTTTTTGTTTTTTTTGTTTGTTTGTTTTTTGCTCATTGTCTGCTTGTTTCTCATTAGGAGGCACCAGGAACCAAACCCAAGTTCTCCCATGTGGGAGGCGGGTGCTCAACTGCTTGAGCCACATCTGCTCTATTTACATTTTATTTTGAAGTACTTCCAAGATTACAGGACTTGCAAAAATAATACAAATCCTGTACAGAGAGCTCCAACACACCCCCACTTCCATCCCAAACTACCCAGATCCACCAATTTTAACATTTTGCCACCTTTGCTGTATTATTCTATCTATCCATCAACTATCTGTAAGTCTGTCTATCTATCTATCAATTTATCTATTTTCTGAACATTTGAGAGCAGGATGCACACATCATATTCCTTGAACACATAATACTTCCATGTATATCTCCTATGAACAAGAGTATTCACTTATGTAACCACCTTAAGTATAGTTATCAAGTTCAAGATATTTAACATTGATATAAAGCTTACATTCTATATTCCAATATTTTTGTATGTCCCAATAATGTTCTTTTGAGATTTTTCTCCCTTCCATCCTTAGATCCCATCTAGTATCATATCATGTATTACATTTAATTGTCATTATCTCTTTAGTTTCTCTTTCTTTTCTTTTCTTTTTCTAATTGTGGAAACATTTATAACATAAATCTCATCCCAAGCCCTTCCAACCATACCATTCAGTGGGATTAATCACATTCACAATGTTGCAGAACCTTCACCACCATCCATTACTAGAACTTTCCCTTCACCCCATACAGAAACCCCACACATATTTTGCATTAACTCTTCACTGCCCCCGCCCTTGGTAAACTAGTCTCTATTTTCAGTCTCTATGAGTTTGCATATTATGTGATATTTTCTTTGTGGTTTCCATGGGGCTTAAATTTAAGTTCCTAAATCTATAACATCTTGTTTTCTTTGATACCAATTTAACTTTAATAGCATACAAAAACTATTTTACTATAACTCTCTGTCCCCTACCTTTATGTAGTTCTTGTCACAAATTTCATATTTATATGTGATGAGTACAAAACCATTGATTTATCATTATCTTTTATGTATTTGTCTCTTGGAAACTGTAGGAAATAAAAAGAGGAGTTACATTTCAAAAATGTAATATTACTGGCATTTGTATTTACCTATGTCATTATCTTTAACAGAGATCTTTATTTCTCCATGTGGCTTCAGGCAATTGTCTATTGTCCTTTACTTTCAACCTGCAAAACTCCCTTTAGCATTTCCTGCAGGGCCAGTCTAATGTTGCCAAAATCCCTCAGCTTTTGTTTTTCTGGTAATGTCTTAATCCCTCCATAATTTTTTAATGATAGTTTTACCAGAGATAAAATTCTTAGTCAGCCATTTTTTGCTTTCAACTTATTAAATATGTTTTCCCACTGCCTTCTTGCCTCCATAGTTTCCAATGAGAAATTGGCACTTAATCTTACTGCGACTTCCTTGTATGTGACACTTTCAGAAATCTCTCTATCTTTGGCATTCAACAATTTGACTATAGCATGATGTGGTATGTGTCTATTTGGGTTTATCCTGTTTTGAGTTCATTGAGCATCTCAGATGTATATAGTCATGTCATTTGTTAAATTTGGGAAGTTTTCAGCTATTGTTTATTTGAATATTCTCTCTGCCCCTTTCTCTTTCTTCTGCTTCTGAAGGATTCCTCCACAATGCATGTATTGGTGCGCTTGATGGTGTCCCACAGTTTCCTCAAGCTCTGTTCACTTTTCTTCATTCTTTCTTTCTGCTCCTCAGACTGGATGATTTCAATAATCTCATCATCAAGATCTCTGATTCTTTCTTCTGCCAGCACAAATCTGCTGTTGAACCCCTCTAGGTGATTTTTAATCTCTGTTACTGTGGTCTTCAGCTCTGTTTGGTTCCTTTTCATATGTTCCGTCTCTCTACTGATATTCTCCTTGCGTTCATCTGTCATTTTCCTGATTTCCTTTAATTCTTTTGCATGTTTTCCTTTAGCTTTTTGAGCATACTTAGGACCAGTTTTTAAAACTCTTTGTCTGGAATATTCCAGGTCTAATCTTACTCATTGGTGGTTTTGAACGCTTTAACCTTCTCCTTTGCCTGGGCCATCACTTCCTGTTTCTTTGTATGATTTGTAACTGTGATGCTTTGAACCTGTATGGACCCCAGAAAATCATGTTCTTAAAGCTAATCTATTCCTGTGGGTGTAGGGCCTTTGTTTAGGTTACTACTAAAAAGGTCTTAATCCTTTTACTAGAGTCCTTTTTAAATGGGGTGAATACAGAGAGAGAAACAGAGAGAAAGCCATAGAAGTAGAGAGAAAGCCATAGAAGCCAGAAACTGAAACCAATGAAACCTGAAAGAGAAGGGAGAGATCAACAGACACCACCTTGTGCCTGGTCCTGTGTCAGAAGAGTCCAGGCTCACCAGGAACCAGTCTTTTTGCAGAGAGAGCATCACCTGATGATACCTTGATTTGGACATTTTCATGGCCTCAGTACTGTAAACTTGTAAGCTAATAAATCCCCATTGTTAAAGCTAACCCAATTCTGGTGTCTTGCATTTTGGCTGCCTAACAGACTAAAACATTAACCTTTTATTGAAAGCTGGACATTTTGATATTTTAACATATTATCACTGGAATTTAGACTCCATGGCAACTGTTCCTTAAGCTTGTACGCAGCTAATGTTACAACAGAGCTTTCTTTGAATTCCAGGAGCTAACAAAAAAAGGAGGAGGAGGAAGAGGAAGAGGAGGGTGGGTGAAGGAGGAAGAGGAAGAGGAGGGAAAGAAAGCATCTTTCCCAGTCTTGGCAGATTGACCTGCGTGAGTACTCTCCTTCAGAGCGTATTACCCATACAATGAATTCAGAAAATAGCTCCAAGTCAATGCATAGTGGCTCCCTAGTCCTTCCTGCCTATGCATCTTGTCCTGGGCATGCATATTTGGTCTTTGGAATCCCCCCATTTCTTCTCTAGGATACAGTTTCCTCATGGTTCCTGGGAAGGCACTGCATGTCCTATAGCCAGCAATACCCTTGCCCTAGCCAGCAAAGCTTGACTGCTCTACCACAGAGTTCTTTTGGAGAGCTCTGTGAGCTGCCATCTACACACAGGGCAAGTTCTGGTACAGCAAGTCCCTCAGGCCACCACCAGACAGATTGGGCCATATGTACATGCTCCTAGCATATGCATGAGGGTTACTCTGCTCCCTCCATGCTGGTCCCATGAAGCATGGCAGAGGTGCTAACCATGGCATCACAAGATCCTACTACTTTTATGTAGACTTTTTTTTTAAATTCAGCACTTGCCCTGTTACTGAAGTCTTAATTCTCTTCTGGAGCTTTAAGAAAGATATTTCTGTGAGCTCTTGATGGTTGTTCAAAGCTTTTGATGGGGGCGGGGGGGTGGGGCAGAGACCTGGAGCTTCTCACTACATGCCTTTACTTTATATTTCATTTTCTCCAAGTATTGAACTTGTATTCTTTCAGGCAAGCCCTTCCTAACCTTCAATTCTGTCCTAGAGATTAGAGGACATAAGATTCTAAAAGACTTGCTAAAACTTTACTTCATTAGATATTCAGAAGAGAATTTTCATGTTTGTGTTTAGAAGACATACCAAGGGCAATGACAAAGCAGAGCTCCATAAAGATACCAAACCTTCACTTCAGCTAATGTGAAGTTCTATTTTCTGCAAGGAAAAGGAGATAAGGTAGATTTTTTTTTTTTTTTTTTTGAGATAAGGTAGATTTTTGTCTGTTTTACACTGCACCAAATGTAAGAATGTCCTCTCTAATAATATGGTCTGCATCATATTTTAGTCTACTTGGTGTTTTAGTAACAGACATTGTTGATTCATTTATTAACCTTTTCTATTTCTATTTTATTAATTATGTATATAGATATTATATATTATATCTAATAAATAAAGCATGCACAAAATTTGTTCAATCAATTATATAGGTATGGATTTCCTACCAAATCACCATGATTTCTCAAAATACATTCTATATTAGAGCAGAAATACAAAAAATTAACGATTATAGCATAAATTTACTCTAGGTTAGACGAGCAAACTGAAAACTGTGAAGTTTGTCTTTGTGTTCTGTCTTCCACCCAACCCTATTACTTCTTTTTTTTTTTTCATAAATGTATTCTTATGTTTTTTAAAAAATGTATTTTTTATTTATTTTTAAAAGATACTTAGATTACATAAAATGTTACATAAAAAAATATAAGGGATTTCCATATGCCCCACTTCCCAGACCTCCCACTTTTCCCCACATTTACAACTTCTTTCATTAGTGTGGTACATTCATTGCAATTGATGAACACATTTTGAAGCATTGCCACTAAGCACAGATTATAGTTTCCATTGTAGTTTACACTCTCTCCCACTCAATTCTGTAGGTTATGGCAAGATATATAATGGCCTGTATCTGTCATTGCAATGTTACTCAGGTCAATTACAAGTTCTGAAAATGCCCTTATATTGCACCTCTTTTTCCCTCTCTCTGACTTCAGCACCTCCAGTGGCCACTGTCTCCACATCAATGATATAATTTCTTCCATTGCTAAAATCACAATAAGTCCATAGGAGAATACCAGTTAGTCTATTCTAGTCCATATTTTATTCCCCAATCCTGAGGATTCTGGGATGGTGATGCCCACTCCAACTCTAATTGAGAGGGGACTTCAATCCCATATGGCTGATGGATGGGACTCTCTTACCTGCAGTTGTAGACTCTCTCAGTTCCTTGGTGTGGTGGTTGTCCATCCTCACCTCCTTGTTAGTTGTCCTGGATGAGTCCAATGAACTGGAGGGTAGGTGTAGCAACTCCACTGAGGCCCAGGGCCCAGCTGGCACATGGACAGCCCAGAGATTAAAGTCTCTTGGACATACACTTACCAACTCCAGCACCAACTATAGGTTCAAATAAAAGGGTCAGAAGAGGCATGTATGAGAAATCACATCTGAGTCCAACTCTGTCACACTTGGGAGCACAAACTCCAAAGTAGGACCCACTGGCAAGGCACCAATCTCCGGAGCTATCTGCCGTGACTGTAGGACCTGGGTGTCTCCGGAGTCCTCAGGAGCCCCACTATTTGGGGTAGTATCTACCTTGGCCATCTATGAGATCCTGCTGAGACATGCATAAGCATTACCTCTCTGATGACCTCCCAACTCATATTGAAGTCTCTTAGCCATATACATTCATTTGTCTTTACCTTTTCCCCCTTGTATTCAAGGTCTTTTTCCAGTTGCATCACCAGCTGGTGCTTGGTAGTAATCCCTCAGTGCCAGGGAAGCTCATCCCTAGGAGTCATGTCCCTTGCTGGGGAGCAGGTAATGCATTTATATGCTGAGTTTGACTTAGGAAAGGCCACATTTGAGCAACAAGGAGGCTCTCAGGAGGTAACTCTTAGGCACTCTATAACACTAGGCTAAGTTGCAAATTAGAGCAAAAGACTTATAAGCATAGTCGTCAATATCAAGGGCCCATCAATGGACCATCTTTCTTCACTAGTCATTGCCCCAGCACTTGGGGAATTGTTAGTTCCATTAGAGAATGTGGTAGAGCTCCCCAGGATGGGAACTCAATAATCTTTCGGTTGTTGTGTGAATCTCTACCCACTGTGGTAATGCCCCATGAACATTTGAACACATTTATATGCCTTATATGTATGCCCAGGTGAACTTCCTCCCAAGTATCACCCATCACTGATACCTCACCCCATTTATGCTCCCCTGTTATAGTTGTAACCCTTCTGTAATCCAAAACTTCTTCAAAAATGAAGCCAAGAATATTGCTGAATTTGATTAATAGGAAAATGAAATAATGATAAGTTTAAACATAAGAAATAAAACACATAATAATTTAGAGAAACTAAAACTAAAATAAAGTTTTAAAAAATGGGGTACAAAATTGAAAAATATTTTTTAAATTTTTTGACATTTTGCCTTTCATCACTGTAATATCAGTTGTCCTAATGTACAATGGCATTTTCTTCCATTTCTTCCCCAGTGTCTTACCTTTTTTAAATAATGTCTTCAAAGAAGTTTTAGTTCATATTAAAGTTACATACAGAATATAGGGGATTCCAGTATACCCGACATCCTCCCCCCTTTTCCCCCTTCCCTATTAATAATCTTTTTACATGTAGATGGTACATTTGTTTCAGCTGATGTATTAATATTGAAACATAGCTACCAACCATGGTCAATGGTTTACATTATGGTTTACATTTTAGACCATACTCTTTTATAATTTTTTGATGAAATTTAACATGGCCTGTATCCATCATTGCAAGATCATGCAGAACACTTCCATTGTCCCCTAAATACCCCCTCTTCCATCTATTCTATTCCTCCCTCCCCATCCCCCCGGGGCCCATGGTGACTGCCAGGCATCACTCCTTGAAGGACAAGATTCATAGATACTTTCAACAATGCTGAGGGCTGGACACACTAGTCCGTTCTCCCCTATTAGGAACTGCCCATGCTCTCGAGAGACACCCTCCCCTCTGTTTGAGAACATATTGGGCCTCCCTAGCATGGGAGTCCAACTCCTTCCCACTCATTATGTGGGTCTCCCCCCACTGATACAGGACACTATAAAAAAATGATCACTCGCACATTCTCTAGAAGACTGTCCCAGGTGCGCCCTGTCCCAAATGCCCCCCAATTCAATACCCTAAACTAGTAACCCTTCCTTGCCATATTGCCAAGAGTTTTCTCAACATTGTAGTTTCACCCACGTACCCACCAATCCCCAGTGTTCACCTGCTCCCTCCCCCAACCCTGCCCCCTGTTCCATGGGCTGTCCAACCCATCTTCCCCACCCTACACCCCTGTCAAGCTTGCACCGCCCAACCCAATAATATCCCTACATCCGTCATATCTCTTCACTGCACAACTACTCACTTCCACCTTATCATAGATTTCACCAGTGTGGGTGTTGGCTCACAACCTTCTCCCTTCCTATTTCCTGTAAACCTATCTTCTAGACTCTAGCCCTCTGAGTCAGCTCGATTTGCCTAAATCATATCAGAGAGGTCATGTAATATATGTCCTTCAATGCCTGGCTTGCTTCACTCAACGTAAGGTCCTCAAGATTCATCCATGTTATCCTGTGTGTTAGTACTGTATTCCTTCTTACAGCTGATTAATATTGCATTGTATATATATACCACATTTTGTTTATCCATTCATCTGTTGACAGGCCTTTGGGTTGATTCCAGCTTTTGGCAATAGTGAATAATGCCACTATGAACATTGGTGTGCTTATATCTGTTTGCATCCTTGCTTTCAGTTCTTCTTGGTGTATACCCAGCAGTGGAATTGCTGGGTCATATGGCAGATCTATAGTTAGTTTTTTGAGGAACTGCCAAACTGTCCTCTACAATGGCTGGACCATTCTACACTCCCACCAGCAGTGGATGAGGATTCCCATTCCTCCACATCTTCTCCAACACTTGTAGTCTACTGTTTTTTTAAATGGCCGCCAGTCTAATGGGTGTCAGATGGTATCTCATTGTAGTTTTGATTTGCATTTCCCTAATAGCTAGTGATGTTGAGCATCTTTTCATGTGCTTTCTAGCCATTTGTATTTCTTCTTTGGAGAAGTTTCTGTTCAAATCACTTGCTCATTTTTTAAATGGGTTGTTTGTCTTTTTATTTTAAAGATATAGAATTTCTTTATAAATGCTGGATATTAGGCTCCAATCAGATATATGGCTACCAAATATTTTCTCCCAGTGGGTAGGCTGTCTTTTCACTTTCTTGACAAACTCCTTTGAGGTGAAAAAGGTTTTAATTTTGAGGAGATCCCATTTATCTAGTTTTTTCTTTTGCTGCTAGTGCTTTGGATGTGAAGTTCATGAAGCTATTTCCTATTACAGGGTCCTGTAGATGCTTCCATACATTATCTTCCAAGGTCTCTATGGTCTTGGCTCTTATATTTAGATCTTTGATCCATCTTGAGTTGATTTTTGTTTAAGGTGTGAGGTGGTGTTCTTCTCTCATTCTTTTGAATATGGAGATCCAGTTCTCCAAGCACCATTTGTTGAAGAGGCAATTCTCTCCCAGTTAAGTGGGCTTAGTGGCCTTGTTGAATATCAGATGACTGTATATGTGAGGATCAATATCAGAACTCTCAATTTGCTTCCATTGGTCAGTATGTCCATCCTTGTGCCAATACCATGCAGTTTTGACCACTGTAGCTTGGCAGTATGTTTTAAAGTCAGGTAGTGTGATTCCTCTGATTTCATTTTTCTTTTTCAGTATGTCTTTGGCTATTCGTGGCCTCTTGCCCTTCCAAATAAATTTCATGGTTAGTTTTTCTAATTCAGTAAAAAATGCTGTGTTGATTTTTATTGGGGTTGCATTAAACCTGTAGATTAGTTTGGGTAAGATAGACATCTTAATGATACTTAGTCTCCCTATCCATGAACAGGGAATATTCTTCATTTATTTAAGTCTTCTTTGATTTCCTTTAACAGTGCTGTGTAGTTTTCTGTGTATGAGTCATTTACATCTTTAGTTAAATTTATTCCTAGGTATTTGAATTTTTTAGTTACTATTGTAAATGATATTTTTTCTTTTTTTCCTCCTCAGTTTGTTTGTTTGATTAGTTGTTTGATGATGTGCATCTCTTCCTGGTTTTCAGTTTGTTCATTGGACTGGGCCATGTCTTCCTGTTTCTTAGTATGGTTTGTAATTTTTTGTTGCTGTCTGGTCATCTTTTTATCTTTATGAGTTTATTCAGTTGATTAACTTCTCTCCCTACTATGGGGTTTTATTTAGCTGCTGTTTTTTTTGTGTGTGTTAAGTTTTCTCTTTGATACTTTGTTCTTCTTGTTCTATTTCCTTACTGTTTTCTCTGTTCCCTTGGGTAATTTATCTCTTTGTTCAACTCTCTCCAGATCAATGCCCTGAAGCCTCCTGCTCTGTGGGTTCCCAAAAAAGCTCACTCAGGTAGGATCTTGCCCTCACTTAGCCATTTTTTGCGAGAGAGATGGTGAGCACACATTTAAACCTACACCATCTTGCCGCTCTTTCTTCCTATTACTTCTTGAAGTAGTTCATACCAACCACCCTTATAGGCAGTATTTGGGCCCATTTTCCACACCATCTTCTTCTGGATCCTAATTACATTACATTTTAAGAATAGAGTTTTCCTAACCACTAATGACGCAAGTTAATGAGCTTAATCTCAATGTCTCTTAAAGGCCATCCACTAACCATAACTTAACAATCCAAACAATATTGAAATACTAATTACTAATCTCTCCAATTTTATGTTTTTCCAGTCTTTGCTAGTCTTCATAACTGATAAAAATGTTTTCTCATAAAAAATGCTCATTTGGGGCGTAAGTGTTCTTGGTAGTTTGAGCATCTGGTGTTTTGCCCTGATTAGGGTTATTTTCGGTACCTGATGAACTTTTGTCAATTATTCAAAGACCTTATTACATTAAGGCCACTTTTAATCTCTTTTGCAAATTTATACTCATATGAAAACATTGCTGTTTTATTTAACCAAGGCTATTTTTGTGGGGGAATATGCTGGCAATGTACTGTTGAGAGTGCCATTTTTAATAGATATTACCAGAATAACAGGATCAATACCATGTGCTGATGAAATGCACTATTCAAATAATAAAATTATATATCATTTCATCCATGTACTTACACACACACACACATATACATACACATTAAGGTATTGTATTCTTCTCCAACATTTTTCTGAAGTGCAATTCTTTACCACTTTTCCAAGGCCTGATATGAGGCCATCTCATTTCATAGCCAACAGCATTGGAGAAAGAGCAGAATAGTGAAAGAAAGGAAGAATGTACTTAATAGTTTGTGCTTATTAGTTTGTGATGCTATATAATAAATAGAAATTCTATTAAGCCATTCATACCAATTCCTTCTGGAATATAGAATTAATTGAATATTATTTGTTAATGGCATCTAAATTTATCCTCTATCTTTCCACCTTATGCCATGTCTCAAGTTAATCAGTTATTTTCCAACAGACTCTAAGATGATCCCCAGTGATCCCACCTACTGGTTTACATGCATTTGTATAATCCCCTCCACTTGAGTGTGGGTAGGACCTGTGACTTGCTTCTAACAAATAGGATATGGAAAAAGAATATCATTTCATAATTACATTATATATGATTATAACTTCCCTTGCTGGCTTTGATAAAGCAAACTGCCATGTTATAAACTGCCCTGTGGAGATGCCCTAAGTGGCAAGAAACTGAAGAAGGCTTCAGTCCAACAGCAGGCAAGGAACTGAATCCTACCAACAACCCCATGAGCTGGGAAGTGAAATCCTTCCCAACTGACCTTTCAAATATGACCCCAGCACCAGCTGACCCCTTGATTTCAACCTTGTGAGAGATCATGAAGGAGAGGACCCAGCTAAGTTGTACAGATTCCTAACCCACAGAAACTATAAGAAAATAAATGTGTGTTATCTTTAGCCACTAAATTTATGGAAATTTGTTATGCAACAATTGATAATCAATAGTCAGTAATCCAGAATTCAATAAGAATATAGTCAGGGTACAGGTCCTTGTAGGCAATTTATTTTTTGCCATTTTGTGGGAAAAAATGCATATTTTATTAAAAAATGAAATCTTTGCATATTTCCAAAACTTTGTTGAGAGCTAGTAAATATTATTTGAGTGCTAATAATTCATACATTTTTACAGTATTATTCATCAAACCCCATATAATAATATAATAATAGATACTAGAGAATAAGGATCTGAGGGCAGTATATTGAAGAATCTGTTTGTTTTACAAACCAAATTCTATTTTTCTTAGTAACAATTGAACACACACCAGTCACATCTTAGTAGAAGAAAAATTACTCACGGTTACAGCTCTCATATTATTCTGCTCTTCCCTCAATTATCAAATAGTCTTTTCTTCCATAGTGATGTAAGAAACAACTCCATTCTCTGTCTGCATTAGCAGTTCATCACCACCCTGTAATAATGTAACTTGGGTAAAAATACCAAGAAAGCAGTTTTTTTAACTTAATGGATAAATAAAAAGTAATACAAACAAAAATTTTCCATTGACACTCTGTAATAGCATCTAACTGTACAACTGCAAATCATCCTAGTTGATGAAAGATGATTCAGTAGATAGAAGGCATTCAATTGATCCTACTGTACATATATCATATAGTTATCTCCACCCCAGGAAAAATATAATAATGACTATTAGAATGTTTAGAGACACCCAAATCCATGCTGTAAAGAATTCTGCAGAATGTATCCCTAAAAATCTCTTCAGAGAATTTCCATTGAACCACAATTTGTAAAATTCTTATTGTTTACTAAATCTTATACTTGAAAGATTTTAAAAGCATTTGCACACCATTATTCTGTTCGTTTTTGACAACTGTCATGAGGCTGGTATGGCAATTATTATAGCTTCATTTCTGGATAAGGAAATGAGGATTGAGAAAGGTTAGATGATATGTTCCAGGGCAAATTGTTGGGAATAAAATGAAAATGCAAGTCTCTTATTACCTATACAGGACTACTGAATGCTGTTAAGGAAACAGAACTCCATTTAGGCCAGCTACCATAGGGAAAAGCCCCTGGGGAAAATAGGACCACCTGTGCAGAAAGAAATCCAAATTCCTACTCCACCATTTAAGTCAGTAGGCATTTCCACCCCTAAGCTTTTCATATAAAGTTAGGTTTCATTAGCTTTATTTAAAAGTAATTTATTTCAGAGGTCCATAAACATATTTAATGACCTTCCCTTGAATTTCATTGAAATCACATTTTCATTTATAAGATATTCAAATTGTCATTAAAAATTCCTCATGTCCCAATTATAGCAGTTTATCATCCTTCTACCTTTCCTGATCCCATCATTCCTTGAAATTCTGTCTCAAACCCTTCTTTCTCCATAAAACTTCTCAGATAATTCCATAAGTATTAATATTCACCTTTCTTACCAGTTGCTAACATTTTATATAACAGAGCATTAATTTAAGATAGAATTTAATTGTTTTCACTTTATACATTTAAGTTAGCAAAGCTGGCCTATGTCAGGTCTCTTTCATATAACCTACATTCAGTTACAATTCAATCTTATCATACCATAGCCAAGTTTATTTAAATTGAGGCAAAACATTATTTCTATATCCATCCATAGTATGTTAACCTTAATTCTACTCAATTTTTCATTTCATTACATATAGCCTTTTACTGTTTCCAATTGTATCATCTTTTACCCAAGACTGTGTGGTATTTGAGAACCAGAGCTATGTCATATGATAATTTTTGTTATCTATTCATAGCCCAGAGCTACCCACATTTTAGGGGCTTGAGAGTTACTGACTGGATAGCTACTATGACAATAATGCATAGTGGAAAGATTAGTGAAGTAGATTGATTGAAAAGCCTGGGATATTGTCAGAACTCTGCTACTAACGAGCCATATGATCTTGAACAAGTCATTTAACTCTCTAAAATATCTCTTCATATACAAATGAAGTGATTAGACTAAATTATCTACAGGTTTATATTAAATTAAAATAAAAACTGAGGAGAACAAAGTTGTCTAACTTTACTTTTCCTAAAATAATTTTGAGGAAATGGTTTAGAGATGCTGAAGACCAGAAAAAGCACAAGGTTTATTGCCATTCTTAAATAGGATACAAATCAGTGTTGTTTGGATTTTTCACTTTTACTGTCATTAGTTCATCTTGAAAAAATTTCCTATTCTGTCTTTTGGGACCTTAGATTCTTAATTTTTCATGCTCCAGAGAGTCTGCAATATTAAACCCAGGTTCTACCAAAGAAACTGTTGTCCAAATCTCTTCTTAAAAAACAATACAAAATGGAAGAAACACGTACTATTATAGGGTCTCTTCTGGCCTAGATCAAAGAAGACTGATCACACGCTATTTTTTGTTTTGATAAAATTTTGTCAAAATATATCAATCTATATAGATATTCATTCCTAAAATTCTCAAAAATATCAAAATTAAAGTTTCATTCATTATATAGAAGATTTATAGGTTCAACACAATCTCAGCAATTAACAAATTGATTCTAAAATTTATATGGAAATGCAAGGGACCTAGAATATCCAAAACAATCTTGAAAAAGAAAAAAATTGGAAGACACACTCCTGACTCCAAGGTTTGCTCTAAAACTACAGTAAACAACACAATGTGGTAATGACATGGGGCTCAACAAACAGATCAATGAAAGAGAACAGAGAGTCCAGAAATAGATACACATTTGTTTAAAAAGAGCCAAAGTATCCAGTGAGGAAAGAAAAGTCTTCACAACAACGGAGCTTGAAAACTGGATAATTATATGGAAAAAAAATTAACCTTGACTCCTACCTCTCACCACCAAGGTGGATCATAGACCTAAACATAAAAGTCATGACTTGGAGGTAAGCAAACATTTCTTAGATGGGTCACAGAAAGCAAGAACCATTAAAAGTGAAATTTTAAAATTAGACTTCATTAAATTTAAAATTCTCATCAAAAGATACCGTTAAGAAAATGAATAGCCAACTCACAGACTGGGAAAAAATATTCACGAAACACAGATCTATAAAGACCTGGTATCTAGAACTGTGCTGTCCAATATGGTAGCCATTAACCACATGTGGCTTTTAAATTTTAAATTAGTTAAAACTAAGCAGAATTAAAAGTTTAGGTCCTCAGTTGTACTAGGCACATTTCACAATAGCCATATTGGATGACACCAATATAGACCATTTCTATCATCACAGAAAATTCTATTAGCACTGATCTGGAATATATAAAGAAATACCACAACTCAATAATAAAAAGACAGAGAATTCAATTGAAAAATGGACACAAATTTTGAAAAGATACTTCATGAAAGTTAAGATACACAAATGCCCAATAGGCACATGAAAAAGTGCTCAACACCATTAGTCGACAGAGAAATACAAATTAAAACTACAATGATGTACCACTATGTGCCCATCAGAATAGTTAAAATTTAAAGAACTGACAAAGCCTGGTGTTGATAAGGATGTGGAGCAACTGGAACTTTCATATTTTGTTGGAAATGTGTGCACATTTATCAAAATTCAGTGCCAATATCACAAAATTTGCACATTTCATTGCATGTAAATTTTACATTTTAAAAACCGTAAACAAATATTGAACTCTAGTTAATGATATGCATGCTGAGGTGTTTAGGGAGAAGTATACTGATGTCACAATTTACTTTAAAATGCATCTAAAATAAGCTGCAAAAAAAAATTAAACTCTACACCTATGCTGACACACACACAAAATAATAGGCTGCATTAATAGATGGATGTAGGGATGAATAGAGGGACAGATATGTGACAAAGCATGTAAAGTAAAAAGTTAATGGTAAAATCTAGGTGGTATGAATATATTTCACTGTAAAATTATTTCACTTTAAAATTCTTTCACCTTTGCTATATGTCTGACTTTTTCATAATAAAATGGTGAGAAACAAGGTATCCCAAGCCTCCCAGTGACTGAATTCCAATATTAAATCTCCAAAATAAAAATTGGGACAGAAATCATGAAGTCAAAATCATGTTTTCTCTTGCTCTTTTCTCTAGCCTTATCCTGCAGCTCCCTAAGCTGCACTTTTCTATTTCATATTATTCTATTCTATCTCTTCAGGAATTATATTATCGAAATGGAAGCACTCAGGGTCCTTGCAAGTGCAACTTTTACTTTAAGTCTCATTTTTATCTCCTGTGCAAGGGAGTAGGCAGACTCTGATTTACAATTTCCATATCTTGGTAATCCCACTTAAATCAAAATGGGAATAAGCACTGACTGGTTATACTATTTCCAAAAATAAAGTTAAAACCAAGAGTCAGGAAGGAGAGAAAATTATTTAAAAGAATGTAGGTAGTATTCTCCAATAAAAGGAAACAGTACTCCTTGGAGAAAGGGCTGATTCTAGGGACAGGGCAGAATATATATAAGATGAGCCTGGAGCATGTTATCATGCCAGAATGTAAGTAAAGAAGTGCTAAATACACACACAAACTCACACACAATGAGGGGGGTATGTCAAAGTGACACAGGATACAACGGAAAGAGCTCCCAATGACTGAGGCTGGAACAATTTGAGCAACAAAATAAAGCAGTATTAGATTGTAGCCTAAAGTCTAAAATATATCTCAGTCCACACTGATGTAAATAAAGGATTGAATAAATAGATACACTGGGGAGAAGGGGAAAATATTCCTTGCTGAAGAAGCCCAAATAATTTATGTACGTACTTCTACTTAAGGAGGTGGAGCATAACTCTCCACTCCTTAAATGTGGGCTGCACATAGTCTCTTCCTTTCAAAGGATACAGTATGGAAGGGGGGGTGGGGTAGGAAGGAGGAAGAGTTACTTCACAGTGGAAAAACCTGACAAACACTACCTCAGCCAGGTGATCAAGGTCAACATCAACAGTGATAGTTCATGTTGATAGTATGTGCCCTTGAAATGAAGTAATGAAAATGGCACTTCATCCCTGTGGTCTTCCTCCCCCAAACCCATAACCCCAGGCTAATCATGAGGGGAAAAAAAAAACAGACAAATCCCAAGAGGGACATTCTTAAAAACACCTAGCTAGACCTCCTCAAAATTGTCAAGATCATCAAACACAAGGGAAGTCTGAGAAACTGTCACAACCAAGAGGAGTCTAAGAAGACATGATGACTAAATGTCTAGGTAAAAACTAAGGAAATCTGAATAAAGGATTAACTTTAATTAATAATAATGTATCAATATTCATTCATTAAGTGTGACAAATGTGCCATAATGTATGATATTATAAGGGAAACTGGGTGTGGGTATATAGGAACCTCTGTAATATCCTTGGAACTTTTCTGTAACTATAAAACTTTTCTAAATTTAAAAGTTTATTTTAAGAAAAAAGAATGTAGGGGAAAAATCAAAGTGGATATCTAATGGTCTGGAATACGATAATACACCAATAAATCAATAGTTAGTTAGTGAGTTTCTGTTAATTGATAGAGTTTAATTGCCGTGAATCTTAGGTCAATTCAATAAAATTTAACTGCAGTCCTTATTGAGCTACCCTTTCAGTTAAGCATAATTGAACATACTTTTATCTGTTCCCTCCTACATTCCCCTAAAATGGGAAAAGGAAACACAAAAGTTATAAGCCCTCAAGGACAAAAAGAATGGGGAAAAAAGATAATCAACAAGTGATGTCAACACCTTCTTACAAGATAGGAAGCAGATGGAGCAGGAGCAAATAATCCAGCAGGACAGAGGCACTGTTCTTCAGTGCCTAAAAAGAAACATATTTTACTGTCAGAGCCAAAGAGGGCCTAGGACTTTGTGGCTCCAGGTACTGTGAAAGGCAAGAGTTAGGTATGGGGCTGAAAACAGGAATTTGTTGAAAGCCTGTACGCAAAGCTCTAGATCCCTGGATTTACTAACTCACAACATGTGCAACGGTTAGGGCATCACTCTTTATCTTCCACTACCTACCCTTGCAGGATACCAGAACTGCATTCTCAGCAGAAAATAAACAATAGAGGTTCAAGACCAGGAATAGTGAAGGGTGAGGGGCAGGCCTATGACTGGAAATAGCACCTAAGTGCCGAAGCTGGCTTGCAAAAACTAAGGTTTAGATTTTCAGAAATTTTGCAAGCCAATTGTTAAAAACCACTATTTTTAAAAATTAAATTACCCAAGCTTACACTTAAATTGTATTAAAATGGAAGTTATAAATATTCAAAGCTCACCACTTTCTAATTATTCTTTGGCAAAAGTGAAAGACTAAATTTAAGGATCTACAGATATTGCTACTTTGCTTGTTGCCTGATTATTCTTCAATGGAGCCCACCCACAACATAAAGCTTCCAATCAACTTTTTAGGACCTTTAGCAAATATGAAAAGACAACATTGTATCACCCAAAAATTAAGGAAAGCTTCCAACCTAAAAGACAACAAATAGAAATAAGTAACTCAAGGTATATACAGGCAATGCCAGTAACAGAAGAAAACTTTCAAAACAATAATTAATAGCCTCAGTTAAAAATATTACATCCTGAAACAAGACAAGATGCATTTAAAGAAAAAAACAAATAACAAAAAATAAAAATAAGAAATTTTAAAAAAAGAAAAGAAAAAAACACTGTCAGAGAACAAGAGGTTTTGGAAATTAAGAATCTGATAACTGAAATGAACAATTCAGTAGAACGGTTAGAACTTAAAAACTGAAGACATTTCCCAGAAAATTAGTACAGTGAGCAAAGGGATGAAAAAAATAGAGGTGGGAGAAGGCAATAAAATTAGAAGTTAAATCCAGGAGTTCCAAATAATAGGAGTTCCAGAAAGAACAGAGAAAATGAGAAGTAAAAATTTGCCACTTACATCAGCTAGACTCATTTGGCTGCAGCTAAACTACCTAAGGGGGCTAAACTTATAAAAGTGTTTAATTATCTCATTTAACATGAAATCTGAAGGTAGGCTGTTCCACGTTTGATGCACTGTCTCATTGACTTCTGACAATATCAGTGGTTTTTTTTGGCTTTTTATCCTTAGATTTGTCACCTCTTGATAGCAGGATGGCTATCACAATTCTAAGGATGATAAAATGCTCTCTCATAATCACATCCAAGGTAGGAAAATAAAGAGGAAACATGATGAGCTCTTCTCATGCATGTGACTCAGAAAATAAAATCATTCCCTGAAGCTCCTACTTCCCCCCGTATTGCATGGCCTCCTTTAGTTGCAAGGGAAGATGGAAAATCAAATGGAAATGGGATTCCCATGATTGACTTTAACAATCATGATGCACCTATTATCTGGAATAGGGCACATTGCTGCCTGAATAAGATCAAGGTTCTGTTAGCAAAGAAAATGGAGAATGTCTTTTGACCAGGCAGCTAAGAGTGTCTGCTATAATATAAGAATATTGTCAAGAACTGAACGACACTGATATCCACAATAAGAGAGTGTATCAAAAG
The DNA here is from genome assembly GCA_029593785.1 of Cabassous unicinctus. Classification (NCBI taxonomy): domain Eukaryota; kingdom Metazoa; phylum Chordata; class Mammalia; order Cingulata; family Chlamyphoridae; genus Cabassous; species Cabassous unicinctus. The sequence goes on from JAQZBX010054420.1 coordinate 18,466, forward strand.
CCATACTCAGTTCACATAGTTAATAGTATAATAATATTGTTCATCTATTTACAAAGTTACCACACTAATGCAAAATACTTATAACATAGAAAATTGTATGTGGGGAGAGGATGGTATATGGGAATTCTGTACTTTCACATGATTTTTCTGTAAACCAACCACTGTACTAATAAAAAAAAAAAAAAAAAAA
>JAQZBX010054421.1:0-18653 GCA_029593785.1 Cabassous unicinctus
TGTCTTTCATTCCCATGGACTCTGTTACTTTTCTGTTCAAGATTTCAAATTCTTCTTTGCGTTCGCTCAATGTCTTCTTGATGTCATTTATCTCTTTAACTATATTGTCTTTCATCTCATTAATTTGATTTTGAAAATTTGTGCTCATCTCACTGATTAGTTCTCTTAAATTCTGTATCTCTTCTGGGACTTTGATGTATTCCTTTTCTTGAGCCATGTCTTCTATTTTCTTAATATGGCTCATAATTTTTTGTTGGTGTTTAGGCATCTGGTAGGTTGTATTTTATTTAGATGTTCTATCTCTTTCTCTTTTATAGGGTTCTAGTGGCAGGAGGCTGTGAATTATCACAGCTCTTTTATTTTTGGCTCACCCTTGATTGTTAGGATTGTCCTGCTGGTTGCTCAAAACTGGGCACTGGACCCAGTAATTGGTTGTAGAGTCGTTTCCTAGGGCTTTGGGCAGGGAGGCTATAGCGGCCAGGAAAGCTTCTCCTATTTAATTTTCTTATGTGCACTTCCTTGGTCTGCCAGGAGATGGCGCTCGTTGGCAGCTCTCAATTCAATGCCTGGTCGGACTGTATTTGTATTTGTTGTGACACAGACCAGAGCAATGTGATAGAACTTCCTGTCTGGGGGCTAAGAGTCTTGTAATTTTAACTTTTGGAGACAGTTCTCCAGCCTTCTCTGGCAGCCCCCTCCCTTTTCCCAGCTGGGAAATATTTCCTCTCCCCTCTGAATCCTCGACAATCAGTCCCTGTTAGTAGAGGAGGATTTGGGAAATTTGTATATCTTTAACTCCTTGCAGGCTCCAAGGCAAACAATGGCGCAGCCCCACCTGGCCTCGACTGGCTCTTGGGACAGGGCAGACCAAACCTGGGAGTCAAAAGCAGGGTGTCAGTCCCAGGCTCTGTCTCCCCTCTCCTGTGGAGTCCTCAACAATTAGTCCAGGCTAGAAGAGAGGGAGATTGCGAGGGTCGAATTTCTCCAGTTCTTCCTAGGGTCCCAGGGCAAACTGCCATGTGGAAGGGTCTGTGGGGCTCCGCAGCCCAAATTTGCATGTCAGAACCTGCGTCAGCCTAAGGCTGTGTCCCTCTCTCTCCCCTTTTTGGGAGTGGTAGATCCCTGGAGCCCCCTTTGTCTCTAGTCGCAGGCCCAGAGGCCCGAGAATTCTAAAGAGTGTGGGGGAGGTTGCCGGCAGCAGCCGCTGCTGCTGATTAAAAACTCATGGTTCTGGTTCTGTTGTCGCGATTTCTTTCTTTTGTCCCTCTCTCTTCTCAGTGGTGTGCAGTCTTCCCCTGCTGTCCTAAACCCTAGAAGATCTATTTTGGGTCTGTTTCGGCCTGTTCTCTAGCTATTTTTCTGGAGAAGAGATTCCTGTGTGTTACTAGTCAGCCATCTTCCCGGAAGTCCCCCTGTTTTCTTAATTTCTTTAGCCGTCTCATTGAATTTATTAAGGAGATTTGTTTGAATATCTATGATTAGTTGTCTCAATTCCTTTATGTCATCTGGAGGTTTATCTTGTTCCTTTAAGTGGGCCATATCTTTCTGTTTCTTGGTGTGGATTGTAATATTTTGTTGCTGTCTTGGCATCTGGGTTACTAGAGTATTTATTTTGGGTGCAGTTTTTCTCTTTAGCTTAGGGCTTTCTGCCCTTTCTCCCTTGTTGGTTGTATAGTAGGAGTCAAGGATGTAGTTGATGCTATAAGCTGTGGAGGCTCAAGCTACCCTCATTGCCCTAAGGACAAACTTTCTCCTTTGTCAGGGGTAGGGACAGAGCCATAGCTGTATGGAATAATCCAACTCATGCACGTCTAGGCTATAGTTGACAGGAGAGATGGATGAAGCTTCACACCCCTTTCTCCTCTGCCTGGGGCAGAGATGGAGCTTCAGGTGTAAGCAGCAATCTATACAGTGCAGGTCCAAGATAACCACATTTGCCCCAGTAGGTTTCTGATTATTCAGTCTGTGCCAGCTAAATGTACCTGCAGTTACCTGGATAGGCTGGTGCAGGGCCCATCAGCTTCCTCCCTGTTAAAGGTTGGGCTGAATCCTAGGCTAGGGCTACAGGCCAATCTGGGTGAAAGAAACCAGTTTCTACTATCACTGTGATTTTCAGTCAGCCCAGCTTGCCCTCATGTTGGAGGTGGTATCAAAATGGTGGCTACTGGTGTCCTTCTGACTTGGAAAGGCTCAAACTTTAGCTGTTCTTGGGTTATACTTTAGCCAGCTGAATTTATTGATCAGTAGCTGAAATCACTGGCCAACCGTCTCTTCATCCCCTTGTTTTTGGGAAATGGAGCTTCCAATGACTGCCACAGAATAACTCCTGGAGTGATTTGCACTGCCAAAGTAGGATGATCACTGACCTCGACATCGCGGCCTGTAATATATCGATGAGGTTAGCACAGCCTCCCCCAACTTCCTCCCTGCTGAGGTGGGCCTGGGGCTTAAGCTAGAGCAGCAATCTGATCTACATGGAAGAAACCCAGTCCCTATCAGTACTGTGATTTTTCAGTCAGCCCTGCTTCCCCTCATGTCAGGCACGGGGTTAAGATGGCAGCTAGTGGCCTCTTTCTGACTTGGACAAGTTTAAACTTTAGCTGTTCTTAGGATTATGCTTTAGCCTGCTGAATTTACTAATCAATAGCTGAAGTTGGCGCCCAACCGTCTCTTCCTCCCTGTTTTGGGAAGTGGAACTTACAATTCCAGCCGCAGAACAGCTGCTGAGGTGGTTTGTGCCTCCAGTGGAGTATGGGCACCAGCTTCCTTGGCTTGGAGTGCTCTACTTATGAATCTTCTCTGCAGATGGGCAGTTTCATTCCATTCTTTCAAGGATGTTGCAAGATGCACCTCTTGTCTCCTGAAGCCCTCAAACAAGTGCTCTAGATAGCTCTGTGTGATTACTGACTGCCCTGTACAGGAGCTGATTCTAGTAGCTATTTACTCTACTGCCATCTTGTTAGTTGTCCACATGTGTTTTTTAACCATTCTGTCAACCTATATCTTTGATAAGGGAGTTTAATCCATTCACATTCAATATTATCACATTAAATGCATTATTTACTTCAACCATTTTATTCTTTGGATTTTGTATGTGATAGTTTATTTTGGTCTGTCTTTTAATATTTTGGTTAAAATTCTTGCAATTCTTGCCTTCTACACCCTCCTCCAAGTCTCTATCTCTGGTCTTTTTTATTTGAGTTTAAGGCTCCCTTCCAGAAAGGGTGATCATTTTTTATGAACTCTCAGTTTCTGTTTGTGAATATTTTAAACTCACCTTCATATCTGAAGGAAAATATTGCTAGATTGAGAAATCTAAGCTGGCAATTTTTCTCTTTCAGAATCCTAGTTGTATCATACTCCTGTCTTCTTGCCGCCATGGTATCCAATGAGAAATCTGCATTAAGTCTTCCTGGGTATTCCTTGTGAGTGATGGTTTTTTTTCCTCCCTTGTTGCTCTCAGAACTTTCTCTTAATTTTTGATGTTTGGTATTCTAATTGGTATGTGTTTTTGAGTAGTTCTATTCAGATTTTTTTGACTGGGGTACATTGCATTTCTTGGCCATTTAAGTTCATTTCTTTCATAAGTGATGGAAAATTTTCATCCATTACTTCCTCAAATACTCTTTCTGCCCCTTTTCCATTCTCTTCTCTTTCTGGAACTCCCATGACATGTATGCTGAGTTTGGCTCAGAAATAGGCCAGATTTGAGCAACAGGGAGGGTCTCAGGAGGCAACTCTTTGGCACTCCACAACACTAGGATAAGTTTCAATTTCAAGAGCAAAGGCTCATAATGATTGTCATCAATATCAATGGCCCATCAGTGGATCATCCTCCTTTGTCAGGCATTGTCCCTGCACTTGGGGGCTGTTTTGGCTCCACTAGAGAATGTGGTTGGCCTCTCCAGGATGGGAATTCAATATTCTCTTGGTATTGTGTGAGTCCCTGCCAAATGTTACATTGCCCCATGAACATTTGAACATATTTATATACCTTATATGTATGCCTAGGTGAACTACCTCCCATGTATCCCCCATCACTGACACCCCACAACAATGATCCTCCCCTGTCCTAGTTGTAACCCTTCTGTGATCCAAAGCTTCTTCAAAAATGAAGCCAATAAACAGCCAAATACAAATAATAGGAAAATGAAATAATAATGATAGGTTTAAATATAAGAAATGAAATACAGAAAATTTTTTAAAAACTAAAATTAAAAAATAATTTAAAGATTGGGATATAAAAATAATGAAAAATATTAATTTTTTTTGTCATTTTGCCTCTTATCACTGTTATATCTGTTGTGCTGTATGTACAGTGACATTTTCTTTCATTTATTTCCCAGTTTCTTACTTTTTTCATTTTGTTTTCAAACAGTTTTTAGGTCACAGTAAAGTCACATACAGATTACAGGGGACTCCAATATACCCAACATCTTCCCCTTTTTTCAGGGTTTTCTTGAAGTCATTTATCTCTTTCACCATATTGTCTTCAGTAGCAGTTTTGTATTATTTATGAATTCACTAAATAGACATTGGATTATGTTTTTAAACTTGTCTGTTCCTCTGTTTGTACTAGATTGTATTAAATTCAGAGGTTTCACTTTTACTTGATTAAATTATGATTAGGGCTTTGATCGGGTCACATCATTAAGATGTTGAGTTTCTGCCTCCTTGGTGAGCAGGGACTCACAGAGAAAACACATAGTTCAGGAAAAGTTAGAGGTTTTTGAGCCCTGGGAACAAATCACAGAGGAGAAGAACACAGAGTGATAGAGACAGATCTATAGACATATCAGAGGCCCCAGGGAGAGAGAGAGCCTGATAGCATACAGCTGACCATGCGGAGAGAATACAGCAGTTGAGCCCAGAGAGAAATGAGTCCTGGGATAGAGATGAGACTTATTCCAGCCTACAGCTCTTATTGAAAGAAGCTGGGACCATGTAGCCCTAGGGAAGAGGAAGGCTGAACCCATGCAGACATCAGCATCCATCTTGCTCAACCACATGGCAACAGACTTTGGTGAGGGAAGAAAATTATACTTTATTGCTTTGTAGCTGTAAGCTTCTTTCCCAAATAAATACACTTTTTAAAAGCCAAAAGATTCCTGTTACTTTTCATCAGCATCCGTTTCACTAAAACATCTTCAAACTTATTAATTTGATTTCAGAAAATTGTTTGAAACTTCTTGATTAGTTGTCTCAAATCCTGTGTCTCATTTGTGTCTTTGATATATTCCTTTGCCTGGACCATTTCTTCCAATTTTAGGTATTGCTTTGAATTTAATGCTTATGTCTAGGCATCTGATTGTGACAATAAGTTTACTCTTTTGTTCATTTTTTCTCTCTTTTGGAGGGATTAAGTGGCAGAAGATTATTATTGCAGTTTTTTGACTCTTGGTTCAACCTGTTCTAGGTCTTTAGGATTGTCCTTGTTAGTTGCACAAATATGGGTCTTGGACCCAGTAAACGGTTGCATAGCTGGTTCCAAGGGCTTGGGGAGGGAGGCTGGAAAGGCTGGAAAAAGCCTCTCTTTCTTATTTACTTATAATTCCTTCACATGCTCTTCCATGATTGACCAGCTGATGGCAATCTCTAGCAGACTTCTCAGTTTAAAACTGGATTAAAGCCTGTTTTTAGCAACACAGACTGGATCAATGTGACAAAGGCTCTTGCTAGGAGACTAAGAACCTCACAAATCAAATATTCTAAGAGACAGTCCTCCAACTTATGCTAGCATCCTTCTCTATTTTCAAGGTTAGGAAATAATTACATTGCTCTCTTCATCATCAACATCCAATCCTAGTGAGTAAGGAGGATATTTGATAGAGATGGATCTCTTTTGTCCTATGCTGGCTCCCAAGACAAACAAATGCAGGGCCTCACCTGGCCTGGACGGGCTCCTGGGACAAAGCAGACCAAATTTGTGGGTCAAAAGTTGAATCAACCTTAGGCTTCATCCCTTTCTCTCTATTTTCCTGGGGCGGTGAATACCTTTGGTCTCCTTTGTCTGAAGTCACAGACCAGAGGCCAGAGAATAAAATGCTTTCTATTCATAGATTGGAAGGCACTGGCAGGTACAGCTGTAGTCTACACACTGTCTTAATGTGAAGTTTCTTTCCTGTGTGTTTCTCTCTAATGGGTCATGTCCAGCCTTCCTTTCATGTCCTACACCCTAGAAACTTTTTCCCAGGCCATTTCCTCCTGTAATTTAGCAATTTTTCTATGAAAGGAGAGAGTCCGTTTTCTTTTCGTTTTTCTTAAACTTTATTTTGCACATTTAATAATTGAAAATATAAATAATTAAAAACTAGAAAGAAAACACAGTTTAACAAAAGCATACATTTCTCAATTAAATGTACTAGGTACATGTAATTTTTTTGGAATCATACAATATGTTATACAATATATTTGGTTCATAGTAACACAATCATATCTTTGTCATTCTAATACACCATCTTTCCTGAAGTTTTTCAATCAAGAAATTTTTTTGAGGAACCAGGACCAAGGATTGAACTCAAGACATTGTATGTGGAAAGCTGGTAATCCACTTGAGTTATGTTGGCTCCCATGAGTTGGATTTTTTGTTTGTTTTGTTTATTGTTTGTTTTTGTTTTTATTTTATTTTGTTTTTAGGAGGTACTGGGAACTGAACCTGGGACCTCCCATGTGGGAAGCAAGCATTCAACAGCTTGTGCCACATCCATTCCCCAAGAAAAATTTTAATGATTGTTTTGGGCTCAATGTAAATTGGCCTAGGACAGTGATTCTCAATCTCTGGATATATCACATTGCCTGGAAGGCCTGTCCTTATATTGCTGGTCCAACATGGAGAGTTTTAATTAAGTTGGCTTGAGGTGAGGCTTCAGAATTTGTATTTGTTTTTTTTTTTAGAATTTGTATTTCTTAAAATTGACTAAATAATACCCTTCCTTGGCTAATATGGGTGGCAGTTCATCTTCCCAAAGAACTTTATCCATCCTATTTCATTTCTCCCATATTGTAGCTAAAACACAAGATAGTCATTCATCAAATTGTCTCCCATTTCTTGACATAAGCAATTACAGAAAGAAAACTGTTGCTTTCTTAAGCCCTCCTCAAAGTCACCCAGCATAAGACTAAACTCTAAAACTACCACACTCTAGATTCCTCTTATGGAGAATCCAATACTTCTGCATGGAGTATGCTCTCCTTTACTGCAATAAGTTAGCAAACATCAAGTTTGTTGGCTACAGATGTTTTGTCTTCTTCTTGGCAATAAAGCTTATCAATACTCACCCCTATATTCTAGCTCATGTGTGAAAGTTGGTGTTCCATTAGTTGGAGCAAACCCAGTGCAAAAGTAGCTTCCAATTATATTAGTACAGGTTTTGGAGGGTGAGCAGGCAGTGTTCTTTTGGCAGTCATCCACATCTGCAGAGTGGAGTGAATAGCTCATTATCACACTAGCCAAGTGAGCATACTCTACCTTTCCATTGGAAGAAGTCTCTAGATTAATCTGTGCGCTAAGAGCATTATAAATATCAATTGGCACTTGAAAATATAGATTGACAGGCTTATTTCAAACCCACTAAATCAGAACTGCTAAGGTCATGCCTCAGAATGTAATCTTTGCACAAAGACATCCAGGGATTCAGCACACATTTTTAAGACCTATCAATAAAGATGGCTGGGCTAAGAAGATAATGAATTTCCCTAAATTAACAAGGATTAGGAAAATAATCACATTGTATGTTCTCAGGGAGAATTCTTAGAAGTAAAAGCTGACTTTACAATATTCAAATAAATTTCCAGCCTTTTCATTCTCAAATGGGAAGAGAAAGCTAAACCATTACTATACTGGTTAACCTCCATGACAAACTTGAAAAATGGAGAAAAGTCAACATCTAGCTATTATGATTCACATTTATTCTTAGCTTTTGCATTTGATAATAATGCATTCAGTCTGATCTATTTGTGTATAATATATCCAAGTGTGGATGGGCTTTGTTTAAATAATTCTGGTTGATTAACTAATATTAAAGCAGTATGTATTAAGACCATAAGGTGCAGAGTGATCTACGCATTCACTGTGATTTTTATAAATAATAAGTGAAAGAGAAAAATCAGTTCTACACATTATTTCACATTTCACTTCTCTTCTGGATCTCTTGCTGGTATCTTTGCTGACCTCTATACCCCTTTTCTAGAATCTCAATCACATTCTATAGAACTAGTTCAATTTTCATGCACCTAAGTCTATCCTGATTTTCTAAGAGAAAATTCTCTACTTTGCCCCATCTTTGCATTCTTCTGTATTGTTTGTAAAATAATGTCTTCCAGAACTTGAAAGATATCCTGTTATACAAGAGCATTCATAACCCTGTGTATTGTTACTGCAAGTTGCATTTTGTAGATAAGGACTGGGGATGTTGTCACCTGTGAAAGGAACTGTTGGAATAAAGAAGAGAACAGGAAATTAGCTAGACCTTGATCTGCACCATGTCAACTTCCTGCTGTGTCAGACTTTGTAACATGTGTGCTTTTATGTGTCATTTTCTTCCAGAGATGATATTGAACCAGTGTAAATAGATGTAAATAGATGCAAATATATGTTGATACAGCCAGCTTATATTTCTTAGGGGAAAAAAGTAATTCTGTTTTGTAGTAAGTATTTAAAACCTTTTAGGAGAAACTATCCAGCAGTCCTCTTAGACAGTAATATTCACCACACAAGGTGCAATGCAGGCCTTTATCCTACATTTTCACCAGGGTATATTTCTGATGCATAACTCTGGTATTTATATTCCACATAATTTTCTCATCTTATACAAAAATTTTCTGCCATCTGTTTTGCACAACCAATTCTTAATCCATATCTCTTCTGAAGCCAAACCTGTTGCATATCTTCAAAACTTCAATTTTGGCACATAATATAATAACCATTCAAAGTGCCTTGTATATTTACATTCTAATGAAAACTTATACTTGTTCATTTGATTAACATGCTTACATTCCAAAATAAAGAAGTGAATTCAAGTCATTAAATAGCCATATATTCTACAAAATACTGAAAGCTTTTAACCATTTTAGTCACAGGAAGCCCTTTATGGTCATGGGAAGAAAATAAAAAATGGGATTATTAAACTATCATCAAAAGGAATGAGTATCCAAAATACTTAAAGTATGATTCCTTAAAATTTGGAAGTAATTCAAAATCAATGCAATTAAATATATATGTGTAAGGAAGTGGGATGATATAAGGAAGTCAAGTGTTCAGTATTCTCACCCCATTTTGTAATTCAGAATGTTGTTAAATGTAGCTATGATTAAAACAATGCACCACATTAATAAGCAGGTATTGGATATCAGGCTTCTAAAAATATACTATGTAGGTGTTCAAATTATTATCTTATGTTTCATCATAATTAATATATAGTATAAATTTATTATTTCCATTTAAATTTGAAGAGAAAATAATTGAGAGTTCCTAAACTCACCCAAAATCATCTTTCTAAAAACTGTGGGAGAAGAGATTCAAATACACATTTGTCTGACTCCAGATAAAATATCTTTGATCTCTTATCAGTATACAATAATCTCTTTATTATTGTGAAGCTCACTTACCATCTCTATTTCCCCCCTCCATCCAAAATAAGTTGAGGACTATGTTTGCCTTTTTTACCTCCACATGGTTGCAGACCTCTGTTGAAAACACATTGCAATAAAAGTGCATTATATACAAATTGTTTCACTTAATATCAACAAAACTTGGGTAGAACCCCTTTGAATCATGATGAAGGAAGTAAGACTGTACAGTCTTAAAAGAAAAAAAACATAATTTAGATGAAAAGCTGGAATCCATAAATTCTTTCTGGGTTTCAGTGTCTGCCTGGGTCCAACTTTGTCTTTCACCATACTGTACCATTACTGTCACTTACGTTTCCAGACAAGCTGTAGAAGTTCAGGTAGGCAGATGAAGTATTGTCAGTGGCATGAATCTAAGCTTATAGACAATGATTTTAAATTTTTTTGTGAAGAGATTATCATAGGAATGTTTAAATACTACTGGGAATCACATTTGATGGTTATTAAGAGGTTGTTGAGAGGATTGAAAGTTCCCACCCTCTAAAACTTTTAAAATGTCATGGAAAAGTCAATAGAGAAATAATCAATTATCAGAACAATATTTTTATTTAGTTGGGTTTGCTATCAAGATCCCACATTAATGATAAAATACTTGGAATTTAATGTCACATTAGAAATGGATGGCCTGGTTTTCTGATGTAATATTGCAATTATTATTTCTTTGACTCTTTCTCTCCCTGACCTTTTACTCCAACCCATCCATCACACAAACACACACAAAGACCACCACCACCAGCAATTTCACCACCACCACCATAAATAACAAAAATGGCAAGTGTGCTGGGATTTTGTAGTTGGATATAGCTATGCCAAAATTTAGGAGAATAAAGAGGAGGAAGATTGTAAGAATAGTATGTCTCTGAGGTTTAGCAATTCATCTACATGTTTGAACTATACATTACACATTTTTTTCCTATTTTGTGAGAAAATAAGCTCTTTAAACTTTCCCCAGTGAAACAAAACCCAACTTATCACCACAGTTTTTGGAGATGTTTCCATGCAGACCTCAGGGACTTGCATTGTCCCTTATTCCCCCTTCATGTATATCAGAAACACTAAGGTTTGCCATCTAGTTATTGAAAACAATATAACTATCTTTATTACAAAAATCATATTATTTTACTTAAAAAGTGATAATAAATGATCCAAAACAAAAACCAAATCAACTGTAAGTCCGTAATACAGAGATATTCCCTTAATATTTTAAAGTATATATTCCTAGAAAATTTTCCTCATATATAAATACATATAAATCCACTCATATTAAAAACATAAATATATTATTTTTATAAAACTGAAATTATATAAGAAAGCAATTGTTTTTACTCGGTAATATATGCAACGTTTTTCTATATTGATAGATGATTTTTGATGTCTGGAGTCCTTTGAGTTTATCATAATTTCTTTCACTAGTCTACTATTAAAATACACTCAGGTTTTGGGCAATTTTCAGTAAATAATATTCTAATGAGCATCTATATGCATGCATCATTGCTTGTTTGTTGGGTTATTTTCATTGTAGAATCCATTAAATATGGAAATGGGGTAAATATGGGAACATGGCTTCATACTAACAGGCAGAGCTCAATGTTCTCACAAAAACTATGGAGAAAGAGCCAAAGCTGTCTGAGGGAACTGCTTCAGCAGTCATCAGACCAGGACAGTGCTAACAACTCCCAGAGAGGTGAAGAAGCAAAAACAACAAATGTGAGCTACCTAGCCCCACAGTGGCTGGGAAGGGTTCCCCTCCCCGACCCCCAAAATATTAAACTGGGGTAAACCCCTGGCTCACTGTAGCTGACTGAGATGGGAACAGACATCTTCCTCCTTGTCAGTTGTTTCAAGGGAAAAAGAAGTGGAAGTCAGGATGCTTTTCTTCAGTAAATTTGGACAGCAGAGCCTGCTTTGAATCTATGCTCTGGAGATTCACACAGGAACAAAGGAAACCCCAGATGAAAACAACCCTGTGGAAAGGTATGCTGATGAGTGCCATGTGATGGTTGGTCAGCAAATTGCAAGAACATAATCTTTTATCGGTGCTCTCTGTATCATACCACTGGGAGAAAATTTGTGCCCACTAGTGTATTCCTGCCTTTATTTTAATAACTTTTGCTGGGTAATTTTAAAGACTTAGTGTAAGTTGAACCAAATTCAAAGAAGAGCTGTGAAAAAATACAGTAAGTAAGTTGGAGAATTTGGCCATCAGAGTAAATTTACAACATATTCAGATGCCTAGACATCAGCAAAAATTAACAAGCCATACTAAGATGCAGGAAGAGATGGCTTAGCCAAAAGGACTAATGAAATATCCTAAAGAGATACAAGATTTAAGATAATTAATCATTGATAATCACATAACTCCCCTAAGTCACTTCAAAGAATTTAAAGAAAATATGACTAAGAAATAAAGGATATCTAAAAGACACTGGGGAGGCAACAAGATGGCATCAGTTTAAGTGGGTGCTCACCATATCTGTATCGCAAGACTGCTAAGTGGGGACAAGATCTTGCCCAAGTGAGCTATTCTGGGAGGCCACAGAATGGGAGTCTTTGGAACATGAGTCTGGAGGGAACTGGACAGGGAGATAGACTGCTCAAGATAAAACTGTGAGTTTTTAGCCATGTGGCTGGAAACCATGGATAGCTAAGCCCCACCCTCAGGGCAAAGCGCTACGGTGAACCCCGACTCAGGCCAGCCACCCAGCAAGAGGGACCATTCTCCGACAGTGGGAAGGTTCTGGCACAGGGTGGAGAGGGGTTTCCTTTATGTGGGTTTGTTTTCCTGGACCCTGTTTGAGCTTTGGGGAGCACACAATATGGCTCTAGGTGGCACCAGGCAAAGGGTAGAGGCGAGTCTGCTGAGGAAGCCTTATTTACCTAACTGCCCCAGGATAGAGAAACTTGGCTTGTGAGAGGGTGGAGTCAGACAACTGACTAGTTCCATGCTGAAAACTATCAAAATTTGAACAACTTCCCTAAGGGAGCCAGGCAATAGAAAGCACTTAATAAGTTTCCAAGAGTATATTTACTGTTCTCTGGGAGTTGGAGGTGTTCTAGAAGAGGGTTGAGAATCATTTCTATGTGGTGAATTTGGTCAGCAAGGTATCATTTGAGTTTCAAAAGGGAACTCAACCTGGCCAGGAGAGGGGAGGGGGATTCTGCTCACATAGACTGTTGAATCCTGCTGCCATAGGAGAGTCAAACCTCCCTGTGGGAAAGTGACTGGATAGCTTTCTGAAGAGCTCACTGACCCAACAAGAAAGTTTAGTTCAGAGGAGGAGTTTCCACCTTGAATATATGAGATCCCTAGTTAAATTCCTGGTTCCTCCTAGAGTAGTGATACACCAGGATATCAAACATCAAGCTGATTCTTTAGGACAGGGAAAAAATAGACATTATTTTTGTGTTACCTTCTATTGGGTCCCTCATTTTTCCAAAAAAGAAGGTTACTTTAAAAAAAAAATGGAGCTCAGTTTACTCACTAAAACCAGCTTCAAAATCTGCAGAGATAAGGCTGCAGGGTAACAGATTGATGAACACTTACAGCCTGTGATGCTCCATAGAGGCCTAAGAAGGAATGCTATCCTTCCTTAGTTTTTGTTTGACTGCTTGCTTGTGTGTTTCTTTGTTTGTTTTTGTTTCTTGTTTTCTTTCCTCTTTCCTTCACCACCTTTTTTAAAATTAGGTGCTGCTGGCTTATTTCTTCTTTGCTGTGCTTCTTCTTCCTTGATTTCCCATTTTCTGTGTATATGGATGTTTTCTACCAATGCTATCTCTTTTCCTTCCTTCATCTTTCTATCTTCTACTTTCTGTTGTGGTTCTTACATTCCACCTTTCTTTATTTAGTTCTCATTTTTACTGGTTTCTATTTCTATTTGTCTATTCTGTTTTCTTTTTTAGTAACATTTTTCTTTTTGTCCTTTCTTTTCTCTCTCTTTCTCCTCATCATTCTGGACATTTAAATCAATCTATACTTTTTTTCTATTCAATTTCCCATTTCATTGATGGTACTCCACTTTTTATTCCTATTACTCAACACTGTTTACACGAGTTAAATATTCATTTTACTAAGTCTTATACAGTCCCTCTTCTAACTTTTACTATTTTTTTCCTTAACTTTATTTGCACATTTAATAATCAAAAATATAAACAATTAAAAACTAAAAAGTAAACACAGATGAATAAATATATACATTTCTCCATTTAATGTAATGGATACATATACATTTTTTTTTGTGTGTGTGTGTGTATCAAACAATATGTTACACAATATATTTAGTTCCTAGTAATGCATTCATACAGTATTTGTCCTTTTGTGTCTGGCTTGCTTCACTCAACATAATGTCCTACAGATTCATCCATGTAACTTTTACTATTATTATTACTACTATGCTCTTTCTTTACTTACTTCTTCCATTTTCTCTGGCCCTAATCTTTTTCTTCAAGGAAACATAGAAAACAGCAAAGAAATAGAACAAGAACAAAGTGTCAAAGAGAAAACTTAACTCACATACAAAACCAGCAGCTAAATAAAATTCTAGAGTAGAGAGAGAAGCTAATCAACTGAATAAACCAATCAAGATAAAAAGATGACTGGAGAGCAAGACAAAATTACAGACCATACTAAGAAACAGAAAGACATGGCCCAGTCCAAAGAACAAACTAAAAACCAGGAAGAGATGAAGAAAATAAAAAAATTAATCAAAGCTATACAAACAAATATCATTGACCAAATTAATGAAGTGAATGAAGAGGTTAAGGATATTAAGAAGACACTGGAGAAGTCTGAGTCCAATGCTGTAACACTCCAGAGGACAAATTCCCAAGTAGGGCCACTGGCAAGGCACCAAACTCTGGAGTTATCTGCCATGACCATAGGTCCTGACTCTCTCCAGAGTCCTCAGGATCCCCACTATTTTGGTTACTATCTACATTGGCCATCTATGAGATCCTGCTGAGACAGGCATAAGTGTTACCTCTCTGATGACCTCCTGACTCAGAAGTCTCTTACCATATACACTCATTTGTTTTTACTTTTTACCCCTTTTATTCAAGGTCTTTTTCCAGTTTTGTCACCGGCTGGTGCTTGGTAGTAATCTTTCAGTGCCAGGGAGGTTCATACCCAGGATTAATATCCCTCACTGGAGGGAAGGTAATGTGTGACTTCTCTAGACATGCCTTTTCTGTCCCTATTATTTGAACCTATAGTCAGTGCTGGAGTTGATAGGTATACATCAAGAGACTTTAATTTCTGGGCTGTCCATGTGCCAGCTGGGCCCTGAAATTCAATGGAGTTGCAATATCTACTCTCCAGTTCATTGTACTCACCCTGGACAACTAACAAGGTGATGATAATGGACAACAACCATCCCAAGGAAATGAGAGAGTCTACATCTGCAAGCAAGAGCATTCCATCCATCTGTCCCATGGAATCAAAGCCTTCTCTCAATTACAGTGGAAGTGGGCAACACCATCCCAGAATCCCCAGTATTGGAGAATGAACTATGGACTAAAGTAGACTTACTGGTATTTTACTATAGACTTATTGTGATTCTAGCAATGGAAGAAACTATAGCATTCAAATGGAGGCAGTGGCCACTAGATGTTCTGAGAGCAGGGAGAGCGGAAAAAAATGTGAAATATTGGGAGATTTGGGAATTTTCTTGAATGATATTATAATGACAGCTATAAGCCATTGCATTTCTTGTTATAACCTACCAAATTGTGTGGGAGAGAGTGTAAACTACAATGTAAACTATAACTCATGATTAGTGGCAATGCTCTAAAATGATTTCATCAATTGTATCAAATATACCACACTCAAGAAAGATGTTGTTAATGTGGGAAAATATGGGAGGTGTTGGAAGTGGGATATATGGGAATGCCCTATATTTTTATGTAACATTTATGTAATTTAAATACTTAAAAAATAATAAAACATGTTTTTAAAAATTCTAAAAAAAAGAAGACTCTGGGAGAACATACTGAAGAAATTGTAAATATACATAGAAAGATAATGAAAATAATGGTGATGATTGGGAAAATCCAAGTAATAAGATGATGCTAATGCACATAACAGCAGATTTGAACAGGCAGAGGAAAGAATTATTGATGTCGAAGTCAGTACATCTGAAAATAAAACTGATAGCAGAACAGATAGATAAAAAGAGAAAAAATCCAGCAAGGAGTGAGGGATTTTAATGGTAACACAAAATGCACAAACGTACGCATTATAAGCATTCCAGAGGGAGAATAGAAAGGAAAGGGGACAGAAGGAGTGTTGGATGAAATATTGAAAATTTCCCCACTGCATTGAGGGAGATAAATGCACATATCCAGGAAGCGCAGTGCACCCGAAACAGTAAAAATTCCAACAAGCTTACTTCGAGATACATACTTGTCAAAATATCCAATGCTCAAGATAAAGAGAAAATACTGAAGGCAGCAAAAGAAAAAGAACCATCACATACAAGGGAAGCTAAATAAGATTAGGTGCTGATTTCCCATCTGAAAACCATGGGGGAAAGAAGACAGTGGTATGACATAGTCAAGAGTAATAGCACTGAGTGTTAATGGATTCAATTCACCAGTCAAGAGACACAGATTGGCAGAATGGATAAGGAAACATGACCAATCTATATGCTGTCTATAAGAAACCCAACTTAGAACCCAGGGATTCAAGAAGGCTGAAAGCGAATGGCTGGAAAACTGTCTTACAGGCAAATAACAACCAAAAATGGGCAGTAGTTATACTAATATCAAACAAAATAGGTTTTAAATGCAAAACTATTGTAAGAGACAATGACAGACACTATATATTAGTAAAAGGATAAATCATTCAAGAAAAAAGGGCAATCATAAACATTTATGCACCAAACTAGGACTGTTCAAAATACATGAGGCAAACATGGAAAAACTAAGTGGAGAAATAGATACCTCTACAATTATAGTGGGGGACTTTAATACACAATTATCACCACTAGACAGAATATCTCAATAAAGAAACAAAGACTTTGAATAACACATTAGAACATCTGGAGTTAATACACATATACAGAATACTACATTCTAGATAGACCACATGCTAGGCCACAGAAAAATTCTGTATGAACTCAGAAACATTAAAATTATACAAAGCAATTTCTCTGACCATAATGGCTGAGAAACAGACTGGGCACAAAGATATGGAAGTTAAACAGCACTCTCTTAGACAAACAGTGGGTCAATGGGGAACTTAGAAAAGCAATCAGTAACTACCTTGAAATGAATGAAAAAGACAACACATCAAAACCTATGGAATGCAGCAAAAGTAATATATTTTTTTTCCAGGGCAAATTGATTGTTTTAATTTATTTTCTTTGTTTTTTTCAATTGATTTCTTTTTTTATTTTTTTAATTTAACTTTATTTGTACATTTAATAATTGAAAATATAAAGAATTAAAAACTAAAAAGTAAACACCGATGAATAAATATATACATTTCTCCAATAAATGCAATGGATACATATAATTTTTTTTTTGGATCTAACAATATGTTACACAATATATTTGGTTCATAGTAAAGCATTCATACAGTATTTGTCCTTTTGAGTCTGGCTTGCTTCACTCAGCATAATGTCCTCCAGGTTCATCCATGTTGCCATATGCTTTACAACTTCATTTCTTCTTAAAGCTGCATAATATTCCATCGTGTGAATTGACCACAGTTTGTTTATCCATTCATCTGTTGATGGACACCTGTGTTGTTTCCAGCTTTTGGCAATGGTGAATAATGTTGCCATGAACATTGGTGTGTAGATGTCTGTTTGTGTCAATGTTCTCAGTTATTCTGGGTATACACCCAGGAGGGGTATTGCTGGGTCACGTGGCAAGTCTATATTCAACTTCTTTAAGAACTGAGAAACAGTCCTCCATAGTGGTTGCAGCATTTTGCATTCCCACCAACAGTGAAGGAAGTGTTCCTATCTCTCCACATCCTCTCCAACACTTGTAGTTCTCTGTCTTTTTAATAGTGGCCATTCTGATAGGTGTAAAATGATATCTGATTGTAGTTTTGATTTGCATTTCCCTAATCATGAGTGATGTTGAGCATTTCTTCATGTGTTTCTTTGCCATTTATATTTCTTCTTTAGAGAAATGTCTATTCAAGTCTTTCACCCATTTTTTAATTGGGTCATATGTTTCTTTATTGATGAGTTGTAACATCTTTTTATATATCCTGGATATTAAACCTTTATCAGATATGTGATTTCCAAATACTTTTTCCCATTGAGTTGGCTGCCTTATCACCATTCTGACAAAGTCCTGTGAGGTCCAAAAGTGTTTAATTTTGAGGAGGTCCCATTTATTTTTTCTTTTGTTGCACGTGCTTCGGGTGTAAGGTCCAAGAAACCACCACCTACTACAAGGTCTTGAAGATGTTTCCCTACATTTTCTTCTAGTAGTTTTATGGTCCTGGCTTCTATATTTAGATATTTGATCCATTTTGAGTTGATTTTTGTATAGGGGGTGAGATAGGGGTCCTCTTTCATTCTTTTGATTGTAAATATCCAGTTTTCCCAACACCATTTGTTGAAGAGACTCTTTTTTCCCATTAGCATGGGCTTGGTAGGTTTGTCAAAAACCACTTGACTGTATAGGTGAGGGTTTATTTCTGGGTTCTCAATTCTATTCCACTGAAAATATGTCTATCTTTATGCCAGTACCATGCTGTTTTGACCACGGTAGCTTTGTAATATGTTTCAAGGTCAGGCAGTGAAATTCCTCCCATGTTGCTCTTCTTTTATAGAATGCTTTTGGCTATTCGGGTGCACTTACCCTTCCAGATG
This sequence comes from Cabassous unicinctus, assembly GCA_029593785.1. NCBI lineage: Eukaryota > Metazoa > Chordata > Mammalia > Cingulata > Chlamyphoridae > Cabassous > Cabassous unicinctus. Next base: position 18,456 of record JAQZBX010054421.1, read on the forward strand.
AATTTGGTAATTGCCTTCTCTAATTCTGTAAAGTAAGCTGTTGGGATTTTCATTGGTATTGCACCGAATTTATAAATCAGTTTGGGCAAGATTGAAATCTTCATGATATTTATTCTTCCAATCAATGGACACGGAATGTCTTTCCATTTGTTTAGGTCTTTTAAAATTTCTTTTAGCATTGTTTTGTAGTTTTCTGCA